>OZ038313.1:40922312-40949984 GCA_964035775.1 Osedax frankpressi
AATTGTATTACGACCTAAGGGTGTTTCCCGGATAAATTCCTCATCTCCAATATGTACATCCTTTAGAGAGATTAACGGTAATATTAGACAATTTAAAAACCTTTTCCTTTAGTTCGTCGCCAGGCTCGATTTAAAGAAGTTAATTGCGCTCTATTTGGGTTATATAGCAATGTATATATTGTCAAACAGATTTCCTACAGAAGATGGGGAGGAACGGAGACTCTGTCTATAATTCTACTGTATACAGTAGAAGTATGTACGCCGTAATTATACTCCGTACACAAGTTATACTGAGACCATTCCGATTTATTCTCTTGTACAACCTTACAAGGTAATCTGTGTTAGCGGAGAAGTTGACTCATTCAGTTTATACATTGCCTTGCGGATAATATTCAGTTAATCTACTCTTGTACTCGATATCGCTCACATTAATTACGAATATTTCCTATTTTAAGTTACGACCTTGATGGAATTGTATTCAGGGATATATTCCGTAATGAAACCGTTATGGCATATACCATAACCGCTTTTGATTACGTATCGGGATTGCTACCTCATACTTTGTATACATTTCGGTTAATACTAGAATATTTTCATTACCGGAAGTGCTCCTCTCTACAATAGTGAAATCCATCGCAAGGATTTCCAAAGGGCATTGTGTTCGATTGCCGCATAACCGGGATGACAATTAAAACATTCGGCATGGCATAGAGGCGACATTATTACCGTATTGTTTGATAGCTTCCAGACTCCTGCCCTAAAGAAATGATGTAATACGAAGTAAGCAGTGCGGTCTATATCTCGACGACCTAAATCGTCATTTAGAGCCTTTATTAAACGTTTTAGAAGTTCGTAATAAGCTCTAATCTGTAATATCTTACTTATATATCACTATATATCACTTCTCAAGCATGCTGAAACTACTACTACTAACATATTCCAGTGTATTAATAACGTATGTATTTCAGCCGATTAATTGGAGTTATTTAAGGTATTCACCTTTTTTAACCCGTAATGCACCTTTGAGATAAAGGAAGATTATAATTATTCAACTGATTATATTTAAAGATAAATATATCGTTAAATATAACCAGTTAAACAATTCCCTGGTTACTAGAATTAGTTACACTGAGTGTCGGGTCATCTGGTATAATTATAATCGCCACTCTCGCCCAGTATGTGGGATTCAACTAACATGTATAGTATAATAGGTACTCGTATTCGAGGATATGTGTATTCTTGGACTCAATTCATCTGAATTTCTATTTCCCCATCAGGTCGATACTTAACATCAATATCAATTGTTCGAGCTCTGCAATACATCGCATTTCTATTGTCGCTTTACGACATGTTTGATAGTGAGCTAGTGGATTAAAGTCCAGATATTTTGATAAGTGATAGAATCCTGTTCGCAGCGTAAATGTAATAAGGCGGATCTGTGAATTTTGTTATCAAGACACATTTGTTACAATATACAAATGAGTATGATTTTAGAATTACAATTAAAGAACAACAAATAATAATTAACGAAACAATGAAATATATCTCGGGTCGAAGTAGCCTGACATCGACTACTCTGACGGTTAGAATTTCATTTAAGGAATTAGCTTATGCAAGACCTGACCAAGCGTTTCCAACAAGGAATAGAAACATAAATAATGTATATATCTCTCCAATATGTTTTATTTCATAATAGCTTTGAAACATATATATATATATACTTTATATATATATATATATACAAATATAAAATATATATAAATATATATAAATATATATACTTAAATATATAAATATATTGCTATATCTATTAAAGTATTTATTTAGTATTTAAAGTTCATTTTAGTATATATTATTTTAGATTAAATATACTTATTAAATGTACTTATTTTAGAAGTCATTCTTATGTTGATTATAAGCATAGATTAAGAATATGGTGCTAATCAAATCTAAGATTATAAGACATACTCTATAACATATCGTAGTCAATATGTTAATGAATATTTTGGACGAATGCGGTGGATTGCAATCACGTGGTGTATTCAGTTGTAGTTACTTATATGTGATTTCAGATTGTACTTATAAACAATTACAAATATCGTGAATTATATAAATAGAATACAATTATATAACAACCCTAATTTCGTTTTCTCTTTCAATTCCATAGAATAACATTCGAATCTAGATTAATGTGTATAGACTCTAGTGGTAATAGTGCTGCGTTATCGAATATAGACTTACCGTGTCTACTTACGTACTCGTAATCATCAAAACATAGACATTTAGGGCGAATTAGAGATTTTACGAGAATGCACTAATATAGAATGCACTCGATGCACTAATATCATACGAAGGATACAAATAGACACAGGGAAATAAATTCTTTTTAAAATTATATTTAATATAAGACAAAACACTTTTTATGTTTTAATATATATCTTTTATGTAGATTCACCTCAACCCATTGTTTATATAATAAGCCCGACTCTCTTTTACCCATTCACTATTCCATAATCATTCTATTTTAGATATATAATGCCACTCTTAAACAATGTTAGGAATGCTAAAGTTACTAATTTTACTACATTCACATTTCTATATAAATTAGTTATAGGTTAGTTGGCTAGGTACATTGAAAATGTATATAATTATGATTATGTTACTACTCATATATATATATATATATATATATATATATATATATATATATATATATATATATATATATATATATATATATATATATACAGCTATAATTATTTATTATTTTATAGAAATATAACTTATAACTTATAAGTCAAACATTCGATATAAATAATAGTGATTTAAATATATATATAATTAGTACGAGAATTTCCTACCAATTCCTTTATTTACTGTCCAGAAAAAAATATAATTTTAAATACATTATACTAAACATTATAATAAACTCAAATAATAATTAAATAATTCAAAATTGATCTTTATCTTTATCTTTAGGAATACAAAATGAAATTCTATAATTATTAATTACAAATATGAAATATAATGCAAATTCACATTGATTAAATAGATTGTCTATACTACTATAGGTATATCTTAAAATCAGCGAAAATGTTCTAATTCCTGTTGATAGGAAACCTTACAAAAAAGTATCATCTTACTTAAACTTAAACACACTATATCCACTATATACACACTATATAAACTACAGTACATTTTTAAATTACCCTTTTAAAAATAAAAATCTAATGATATCGATTATCTCAAATTCAGAATGTAATTGCTTAAACAAAACCATTAATATCAACGGTTATGCTGAGTTAAGTAATGTGTAACCATTGTTATGGCAAGATGTAGGGTAATTCTCTAACTGAACACTACACTGAACACTAACTGAACTGTACACTATTTCTTAAATATTACTTAATACTACTAAGTTTATGTATTTATATAAGTATAATAACAGAGTAATACAAACTTAAAATAGATTTACTGATTCAGCGTATTTAATTTTAAAATGTGCTTACTTATAATCTAGCTACTTATATATATATATATATATATATATATATATATTATCTACGAAGGGCACATATACGTATACCAATAAAGTAGCAATATTATAGACTACAATCTATTATACAAAATATGTCAAGAGCTTCCAATCTGAAAATCAAATTCGTTGGATTCGGGGAATATCATCATAATATTATCTTAGAACATCTATTTATTTCCGGCTATAACCTTTTAATGTCGTTCGTAATTAAACGACTGGTTATGTTTTAAAGATGGTCAAAAGACAGAAGATACCGCCAAATGAACTTTATCCCATAGAACATTTATAATCAAATTCATGTATAGATATTCCACTTGATATTTCAATGATCGACGTACATTTCTAGAACACATCTTATCATACGTCTATGATCTTATGGCTGCATAAGATAACGTATACATGAAATGTTTCTTATCACCTTAGATACGGTGTACCAATCTTAAAATGATAGTATTTAATATATATATATATCAGATTGATTATATTCTGTAGATAATTACTACTCCAGTTGTTACAATAAAAGACAAAATTAAGATGTAACCAGACTTAATATAATGTTCACATAGCGGAATAAATAAACTCTATTATACATGCAGCTATATCTTTTGTTTGGTATACAATGTCATATACTCAGACTAACCGAAAAAAGAACTTCTTTGCACTACGAACTTTAGCCAGACTTAAAAGATATTACATCTGAGCAATTACTTATTTATTTTGAACTGACTCACGGTATATATTCTATATGAAATCGAGATTAACATACATTAATAATTGTTAAAACAATATATATATATCCCTTTCTTTGGGAAGTATTATATTAAGTATACTTGTAAATGTGTCAACAATCTAGTTGTAATGACTATAGTCATACTAAATAATACATTTATATGTAGATCATATGGTTAATTAGTACGCATACAGATACGTATATCTCTTTTATACATTCATATTAACGAATCGCATAAATATAACTACATTTATATACTAGTTTGCAGGCCTGTATATTTGTATATACAAACATACAAAAATACATACGTAGATACACATTTCAATCAGTTTACACGTATAAACATACACATATGACAAACATATACATACACACATATGCTAATATGTCAAACATACACTTAACATGCGCATTCGTGTTTTGTTGAACCCATGCATACACTACAAACGCACAGACATATAAAAACACATTTTAATGTTTAATGCTCGCTAGACTTATGACATATGACACATGACATATTACGTAGGTATTACGTGTTATGCATATCTTCAATAATATAACGTAATACACATTAACGAATAATGCTGACATTTTATAAAACGTACGTTTCAAAGTTCATACTCGTAATTGTTCTATTATATAATTATATCGAATCTATATGTACACAATATATACAATTATACACTATTATATTATAAATTATACTAGAATTATATACTTTTCTATATAAGAATTATGGCGTAGTATTGAATATGGATTTTTAAATTATTGGGTATGCAATTTTTTTCAGGGAAGAATTCATATTTTCGAAATAATCCTAAAATTAATAGTTTACTTAAATAAATTTATGAAAAAAATTTAATAGAATTTTCTTTTCAAAGCCATTGATAATAATAATAAAAAATATATTGGTGCTATATATATATATATATATATATATATATATATATGAATTCATATTTTTTCAATAAGCATTCCTTTTCTGTTGAATGTTGGTAGATTGGTCATTATATTATCCATTTATCAAAATCTTTATAAATTCGCATTGCAGATTTTATTCCATTCTCATTAATTTATATTTGTGAAAGTGGATTTCGGACCTTTTTAACATGTATTCGATGCCAGTTATAATTCAAATAGTATCATTTGAAATGTTATTTTATTGATATTCATATACCAAGAAATCTGATACATCCATCAATTTATATACAAAATTAATTATTCTTAATAAACATTAATAAATTAATTATTAAATTAATTTAATTTATAAGAGTTGTGGAATGGTAGGATCTGCAACACTAAATGTAGCAAGAGAAGTACAAGTCTGTGAAAGACTAGAATATAATAAGATACATAATGATTATATGTAAGTACATTTATTTATTGGTAAATTCTTAAATTTTCTTGTTACCTATATTTACTTTCTAGTTTACAAATGATGTGGTAATACAAAGATGAAAATACACGTATAGAGTATTTAGTATATTAAAAAGTGGGTACCATAATAGTGTTGCATAGTCCAATCTCTATTATGTAGAATATATTGTAATGGTTTTAGCTCAATCAACATAGTTCTGTAATAATCGTGATGTATATTTAAATACGGAAACAAAATATTTATGTTATATGCATTTCTTTTAATGGTATCGATGCTATGCAATTTCAAATTATATTATATTTAATATAATTTTTTTTGACAGAATATTATAGTTTTATATTCTAAACATTTATATTAATTATTACTAAAATAATTAATATTTAATAAACGTATTTTACTTACGGATTGGATAACCAGTGCTAACTCTATCTATAATCTAAAACACAATATAAGATGGTTAAATACAAAGTTCAACAATACACCACTATTAACCCTTGACCTTAGCATATTTACACGCCCATCAACCTGTTCAAAATGTATTCAATGAAAAGATTCAGCGTCCTCTCTACTTGTCAATGTAACCACCTTCCAATGAAACTCACTTTCAACACCTTGTACCGAATATATATAAGCTAAAGCTTTATACACCATTTTACTTACTCAGTCTAATGTTATCATTACTTCTCTATCTTATCAAATATATTAGTTCGGTTTGAAATATTTATTACATCTTTATTCATTTTTCTCGGCAATTATATTCTCTATTATAATTCACAATATTGAATATTTGTATATGTATTAACGTTGCTTTTTCAAAATAAATACTTTATACATACGTACATACGAATACTAACACAAGCATACACAAATGCACACACGCACTCACAATCACACATACACACATACACACACACACACACACACACACACACACATACATATATATATATATATATATATATATATATATATATATATTAATGAATAATATGTTAACTAATTAATGAATTAATCTTAAAAATTGTGTACTTATTATAATGTTAATATTACAATATTAATCATAATAATATTCGTACCTTTACAAGATACACAGTAAGGTGTACCCGGAGTAGTGGACCGTCTTCTTTCAGATAGCGGAATGGCGACGAGGCGACGAGAACCGACCGAAGCGGTCAATTAGTGATTACCTTAACTGGCGGCAACGTCACCTTCTGAAACTACGCCCATTTCCGGCCACGCCCCCGCAATAGCCACGCCCTACTACGACTACGCCTCGGTCGCATTTCGATAACCCGTTCTGCAATTAGCGATTTAAACCACTTAGGAAAACGAGTAAAAAAATGTACAGAATACGATAGACTAAGTATATGGTAGAGTTTATTATGTACAGTGTACGATAAACTAAGTATATAGTACAGTATGTTATGTACAATGTACTCAGTAATGTAGACTACGCAACTATATCATGCATAGGAATGAATGAAATACTTCTATAAATACTCCACATTATACACTCACTATACACTATACACACTATACACTATACACTATACACTATACACACTACACACTACACACTATACACTACTCTATATACTATACACTATAGACTATACACTAGACACTATACACTATATACTATACACTAGACATAATATACACTATACACTATATACTCTACAATATACACTATATACACTATACTCTACACTATACACTATACACCATACACTATACACTATACACTATAAACTATACATTATGAACTATAAACTATACACTATACAATATACACTATACATTATACATTATACACCATACACTATAGACTATATACTATGCAATTTAAACTATACACTATACACTATAAACTCTACACTATATACTATACACTATACACTATATACTATACACTATACACTATACACAGCACACTATACACTATACACTATACAATATACACTATACACTATATACTATACACTATACACTATATACTATATACTATACACTATACACTATATACTCTACACTCTACATTATACACTCTACACTATACACTCTACACTATACACTCTACGCTATATACTCTACACTATACACTCTACACTCTATTCTATATACTCTACACTCTACAATCTACACTCTACACTATACACTCTACACTATACACTCTACGCTATATACTCTACACTCTACACTCTACACTCTATTCTATATACTCTACACTCTACACTCTACACTCTACACTATACACTCTACACTATACACTCTTCGCTATATACTCTACACTATACACTGTACACTCTACACTCTACACTATATACTAATCACTATACACTATAAACTATACACTCTACACTATACACTATACACTCTACATTCTACACTATACACTATATACTCTACACTCTAAACTCTACACTATACACTCTACACTCTACACACTACACTCTATACTAATCACTATACACTATAAACTATACACTCTACACTATACACTATACAATCTACATTCTACACTCTACACTCTACACTCTATTCTATATACTCTACACTCTACACTCTACACTCTACATTATACACTATATACTCTACACTCTAAACTCTACACTATACACTCTACACTCTACACTCTACACTATATACTAATCACTATACACTATAAACTATACACTCTACACTATACACTATACACTCTACATTCTACACTCTACACTCTACACTCTACACCCTACACTCTACACTCTACACTCTACACTCTACACTCTACACTATACACTCTACACTCTACACTCTACACTCTACACTCTACACTATACACTCTACACTATACACTCTACGCTATATACTCTACACTATACACTATACACTCTACACTCTACCCTCTACATTCTACACTCTACACTATACACTATACACTCTACACTATACACACTACACTCTATACTTTACACACTACACTCTACACTCTACACTCTATACTCTACACTCTACACTCTACACTATATACTATACACTGTACACTATATAATATACACTCTACACTCTACACTATACACTTTACACTCTACACTCTACACTATACAATCTACACTATACACTCTACACTATATACTCTACACTCAACACTCTACACTATACACTCTATACTCTACTCTCTACACTATACACTATACACACTACACTCTATACTATACACACTAGTAAATAAAGATAAAATTAAACATTTTGACAAAATTATTAATAGATCCATACGACTAATTTACCGACTCAACCGAAATGACTACTCAACTAGTGTTACCGAATTAAGACAACGACTGAATTGGATGACAACTACTGACTCTATCGACTACAAATTACTCACTATACTAAAGAAAACTCTTACATACGAACAACCGCATGCATTACGACTATCACTTAACATTAAATCAAACAACAGACAACTACGAACATCTGACCTCACCATTCTCACGCTACCAACTACTAACTCTAAATATGGCAAAAAAAGATTTTCATCAATAGCCTCTTATAAATGGAATCGACTTCCGAAACAACTATTATCTCCAACTATTTCACCAAACAGTTTCAAGCGCAAGCTTAAAAGCTTCCTGCTTACGTGAAACTAATAATTATTATTGTACCTTTTTTATCTAAAACGCAATATCGAAAATGTAATATTATTTTAACTGTTGCGTTTTCTAAATAAATTCTTACACACACACACACACACTACACTCTACACTCTACACTCTATACTCTACACTCTACACTCTACACTATATACTCTATACTCTACACTCTACACTATACACTCTACACTCTACACTCTACACTATACACTCTACACTCTACACTATACACTATACACTCTACACTTTACACTTTACAATATATAATCTACACTCTACAGTCTACAATATATAATCTACACTCTACACTCTACACTTTACACTATATTCTATACACTAAAACAGACACTCTTACATTGTCTCTTCTAAAGCACGCTCGCTCTCTGCCAATCTCCCTTTACAGCTGCAATATATTACAGACTATATATTCTCTATAGTTGCTATTACTGAGACATGGCTGAATAGTCAAGATACAGTCACAACTGCATCTCTAGAAGCTTTAAATTACAAACTCTGCAGTAAATATAGAAATGACGGTAGAATAGGAGGTGGTATTATGTTACTTGTAAAATACAATATTAACATTATATCAGAAACTCCTCTTCCCTCAATTAACTGCGACATTTTACTAACAAAATTACATGTTACCAATTACATAATTCATATCTTATTTATCTACAGATCCCCAAATAACTGCCCTTCATTATTTTTTTCTGAATTTTCTAATATTATTTACACCTGTTATCAAAAGAATTTACTAATATTAGGTGACTTTAAATTTCACTACGGCATTGATAATGACACCGACACTTAAACTAACACTGACACTGACACTTCACACGATCTAGAATTTAAAACACTTTGCAATGAACTTAACTTGAAACAACATATTAACTTTCCTACGCATACACACGGACATACGTTAGATTTAATTCTAACATTTCATAATTCCGAACTTCTAAAAAATACACCAGAAAGAACAATATTTCTGATACACTGACCACTATGCAATTAATTGTCCCCTCAAATTACCTTTACAATTGCAAAAGCAAATAGTGAAAACTTACCGAAATATAAATAAAATAAACTTAGAATACTTTACGACTGACATCATAACAGCTACTAGCCTTAATTACAAACTAATTAAAACCTTAACTGATTTACTTAAAAACTTACTTGATAAAGATGCCCCTTTAAAAACAAATTCATTTACCGAACATAATCTATCACCGTGGTTCAATTCAGACTTACATAAAAAAATGCGAATTCAGAATAACAAACCGAACATACATAAAATACCCTACACCTATGAACTTAGCAATACTGAGAATGATACGTACAACCTGTCGTAACTCATTAAATAAAGAAAAGACAGATTACATATCAAAAGAATTAATATAAAACAGTAATGACTACAAAAGACTCTACAAAACAACGAATACACTTTTAGGAAAAACTAAAAATAGAATACTCCCAAATTACCTGAATTAATACTAACAAAAAAATCTGCAAACCACTTCATAGACAAAATAGAAATTATCCATAACAAACTTACAAAACTAATAAACCTACCTTTATGTACAATTACCACATAAACACCACTATTATCACAAATAACTTTATGTAGCTTCACGCTTCCAACTAATGATGAATTACTAAACATAATTGTTACAGCTAAATGTCCATCCCCAAATGAAACTCCTCCTACTATCCCTTAGAAAAAACTTTCAACTACATGTACACCACTTTTCAAAGATATAATCGATACTTCTCTACAAACAGGAATTATGCCCCAATAACTGAAACACTCAATTAAAAGTCCCTTCATAAAAAACTCTAAACTATCACCAGACTACTTATCTAACTACCGCCCTATTTCCCAACTACCACTATTAGCTAAGGTACTAGAAAAGACTGTATATGTCCTACTACTATCATACTTAACTGAACATAACCTACTTGATAATATATTGAATGAATTTAGAAAATACATAATACTGTAACTACTTTACTATCCTTATTCGACGACATATACTCATCCCTTGACGATAATAATCCAATATGAATTACTTTACTTGATTTATCATCTGCATTTGATACATCGATCACGCTACTTTACTTACAATACTCTATCAACTAGGAATTAAAGATACTGTCTTTAAATGGTTTGAAAGCTATATCAACAAGAGAACTTTCTCCATTAAAATAAATACAACAATATCTAACCCATATAAACTTAAGAATGGTATTCCACAGGGTTCAATTTTATCTCCAATTTCATTTGCCATATATCTACTTCCTATTAAATATATTATAAATAGATTTCTTAATATAAAATATAACTTATATGCTGATGAAATCTAAATTCATACACCAACAAAATATTCAATACAACTACAAAACTGTTTAAATCAAATAAACAACTGCTTGACAAACAATTATCTCCTTCTCAAAATAAAAAAAGACTAAACTAATTAACATTAATATGTCTAACTCTACTGCATCATTCCCAGACATTTACATTAACAATATTATAATATTACTAACCAACTCGGCAAAATACCTAGGCTTACATTTTAACAATGAAATAAACTTTGACAAACATATTAAACTTATAAGACAAACTACAACAGCCCAACTATGTAATCTAAGATGACTACGACCATACATGAATATCACAACTACTACTTTACTAACTCACTCCTTAATAATTTCACGACTACAATACTACAACTAATTATTAGCTACAGTAAATAAAGATAACATTATACATTTTGACAGAACTATTAATAGATGCATACGACTAATTTACCAACTCAAAAGAAATGACTACTCAACTAGTATTACTGAATTACGACAACTACTTAATTGAATGACGACCACTGACTCTATCGATTACAAATTACTCAATATGCTAAAGAAAACTCTTACATATGAATAACCACATGCATAATAACTACATCTTAAAATTAAATCCAACAATAGACAACTACGAACATCTGACCTCACCATGCTCACGCTTCCAACTACTAACTCTAAATATGGAAAAAAAACATTTTCTTCAATAGCCTCTTATAAATGTAATCGACTTCCTATACAATTATTGTCTCCCACCGTATCACCAAACAAGCCAAAAAGCTTCCTGCTCACGTGAAACTAATAACTATTATTGTACCTTTTTAAATCTTCAAAGCAATATCGAAAATGTATTTTTATTTTAACTGTTGCGTTTTCTAAATAAATTCTTACACATACACTATACACTCTCACTATACACTATACACTATACACTATACACTATACACAATACACTATACACTATACACTATACACTATACACTATACACTATACACTATACACTATACACTATACACTATACAATATACACTATACACTATACACTATACACTATACAATATACACTATACACTATACACTATACACTATACACTATACACTATACACTATACACTATACACTATACAATATACACTATACACTATACATTATACACTATACACTATACACTATACACTATACATTATACACTATACACTATACACTCTACACTATACACTATACATTATACACTATACACTATACACTATACACTATACAATATACACTATATACTATACACTATACACTATACAATATACACTATACACTATATATTATACACTATACACTATACACTATACACTATACAATGCACAATATACACTATACACTATACACTATACACTATATAATATATACTATAATCTATACACTATACACTGTAAACTATACACTATACACTATACACTATAAACTATACACTATACACTATACACTATACACTATACGATATTCACTCTACATTATACACTATATAATATACACTATACACTATATACTATATACTATACACTATAAACTATACACTATACACTATACACTCTACACTCTACATTCCACAATCTACACTCTACATTCTACAC
This sequence comes from Osedax frankpressi, assembly GCA_964035775.1. Classification (NCBI taxonomy): domain Eukaryota; kingdom Metazoa; phylum Annelida; class Polychaeta; order Sabellida; family Siboglinidae; genus Osedax; species Osedax frankpressi. The sequence goes on from OZ038313.1 coordinate 40,935,575, forward strand.
TCCACACTCTACATTCTACACTCCATACTCTACAATCTACACTCTACACTCAACACTCTACACTCTACACTCTACACTCTACACTCTACAATATACACTCTACAATCTACACTCTACACTCAACACACTACACTCTTTACTCTAAACTCTACACTCTAAACTCTACACTCTAAACTCTACAATCTACACTATACACTTTACACTCTACACTCTACACTCTACACTCTACATTCAACACTCTGCACTCTACAGTCTACACTCTACACTCTACACTCTACATTCTACACTCCATACTCTACATTCTACAATCCACACTCTACATTATACACTCTACGCTCTATAATCTACACTATACACTCTACACTTTACACTGTACACTCTACAATATACAATATACACTCTACAATCTACACTCTACACTCTACACTCTACACTCTAAAATCTACACTCTACACTCTACACACTACACTCTACACTCTACACTCTACATTCAACACTAAATTCTACACTCTACACTCTACACTCCACACTCTACACTCTAAAATCTACACTCAACCAACTACACTCTACACTATACACTCTACACTCTACACTCTACACTCTATACTCTACACTCTAAACTCTACACTCTACACTCTACACTCTCACTCTATACTCTACAATCCACAGTATATACTCTACATTATACATTAAACACTCTGCACTCTACACTCTAAACTCTACAGTCTACACTCTACAGTCTACAGTCTACACTCTATACTCTACACTCTACACTCCACACTCTACACTCTACACTCTCACTCTATACTCTACAATCCACAGTATATACTCTACATTATACATTCAACACTCTGCACTCTACACTTTACACTCTACACTCTACACTCTACAGTCAACACTCTACACTTTACACTCTACAATATACACTCTACAATATACACTCTACACTCAACACACTACACTCTACACTCTAAACTCTACAGTCTACACTCTACAGTCTACACTCTACAGTCTACACTCTACACTCTATAATCCACATTCTATATTTTACACTCTACACTCTACACTCTACACTCTAAACTCTACACTCTATACTCTAAACTCTACACTCTACACTCTACACTCTATACTCTAAACTCTACACTCTACATTCAACACTTTACACTCTACGCTCTACACTCTATAATCCACATTCTATATTTTACACTCTACACTCTACACTCTACACTCTAAACTCTACACTCTACATTCTACACTCTACATTCTACATACTACACTCTAAGCTATACACTCTACAATCTACACTCTACATTCTACACTCTAAACTCTACTCTCTACATTCAACACTTTACACTCTACACTCTACACTCTACATTCTACACTCTATACACTACACTCTAAACTCTACACTATACACTCTACAGTCAACATTCTACAGTCTACACTCTACACTCTACAATCCACACTCTACACTCTACACTCTACACTCTAAAAACTACACTCTAAACTCTACACTCTACATTCTACACTTACACTCTACACCCTACACTCTAAACTCTACACTCTACACTCTACACTCTAAAATCTACACTCTACACTCTACACACTACACTCTACACTCTACACTCTACATTCTACACTCTACACTCTACACTCCACACTCTACAATCTACACTCAACCAATTACACTCTACACTATACACTCTACACTCTAAACTCTACACTCTACACTTTACACTTTACACTTTCACACTACACACTACACTTACACCACTTTTCAAAGATATAATCGATACTTCTCTACTAACAGGAAATATTCCCAAACATCTCAAACACTCAATTATTAGTCCCTTCATAAAAAATTCTAAACTATCACCAGACGACTTATCTAACTACCGCCCTATTTCCCAACTACCACTATTAGCTAAGTTACTAGAAAAGACTGTATATGTCCAACTACTATCATACTTAACTGAACATAACCTACTTGACAATAGACAGAACGGATTTAGAAAATTACATAATACTGAAACTACTTTACTTTCCTTATTCGACGACATATACTCCTCCCTTGACGATAATAATCCAATACGAATTACTTTACTGGATTTATCTTCTGCATTCGATACACTTGATCACACCATCTTACTGACAAGACTCTTTAAAATAGGAATTAAAGACACTGTATTTAAATGGTTTGAAAGCTATATCAACAAGAGAACTTTCTCAATTAAAATAAATACAACAATATCTAACCCATATAAACTTAAGAATGTTGTTCCATAGGGTTCAATTTTATCTCCAATATTATTTGCCATATATCTACTTCCCATCAAATATATTATCAACAAATTCCCTGATATAAAATATAACTTATATGCTGATGACATAGAAATACATACACCGACAAAATATTCAATACAATTACAAAACTGTTTAAATGATATAAACAACTGGTTGACTTACAATTATCTCCTTCTCAACATAAAAAAGACTGAACTAATTAACATAAATATGACTAACTCTACTGCATATTTCCCAGACATTTACATTAACAACATTATACTATTACCAACTAACTCGGCTAAATATATAGGATTACATTTCAACAATGAATTAAACCTTGACAAACATATTAACCTTATAAGACAAACTACAACAGCCCAACTATTTAATCTAAGATGACTACGACCATACATGAATACCACAACTACTAATTTACTAATCAACTCCTTAATAATTTCACGACTCCAATACTGCAACTCATTATTAGCAACAGTAAATAAAGATAAAATTAAACATTTTGACAGAATTATTAATAGATCCATACGACTAATTTACCGACTCAACCGAAATGACTACTCAACTAGTGTTACCGAATTAAGACAACGACTGAATTGGATGACAACTACTGACTCTATCGACTACAAATTACTCACTATACTAAAGAAAACTCTTACATACGAACAACCACATGCATTACGACTATCACTTAACATTAAATCAAACAACATACAACTACGAACATCTGACCTCACCATACTCACGCTACCAACTACTAACTCTAAATATGGCAAAAAAAGATTTTCATCAATAGCCTCTTATAAATGGAATCGACTTCCGAAACAATTATTATCTCCCACTATTTCACCAAACAGTTTCAAGCGCAAGCTTAAAAGCTTCCTGCTTACGTGAAACACACAATTATTATTGTACCTTTTTTTATCTTCAACGCAATATCGAAAATGTACTATTATTTTAACTGTTGCGTTTTCTAAATAAATTCTTACACACACACACACACTTTACACTCTACACTTTACACTCTACACTCTACACTCTACACTCTACAATCTACACTCTATACTCTAAACTCTACACTCTACACTCTACACTCTACACTCTACACTCTATACTCTAAACTCTACACTCTACATTCAACACTTTACACTCTACACTCTACACTCTACAATCCACATTCTATATTTTATACTCTACAATCTACACTCTACACTATACACTCTAAACTCTACACACTACACTCTACACTCTACACTCTACATTCCACACCCTACACTTTACACTCTACACTCTATACTCTACATTCAACACTCTGCACTCTACACTCTACACTCTACACTACACACTCTACACTTTACACTCTACACTCTACACTCTACACTCTACACTCTACACTTTACACTCTACAGTCTACACTTTACACCTTACAGTCTATACTCAACACACTACACTCTACACTCTACACTCTGTACTCTACACTCTATACTCTACACTCTATACCCAATACACTACACTCTACACTCTATACTCTACACTCTATACTCTACACTCTGCACTCTACAGTCTATACTCTACACTTATACTCTACACTCTACACTCTACAATCCACACTCTATACTCAACACTCTACACTCTACACTCTACACTCTACACTCTACACTCTACACTCTACACTCTATACTCAACACTCTATACTCTACAGTCTACACTCTACACTCTACACTCTACACTCTACACTCTACACTCTATACTCTAAACTCTACACTCTACATTCTACACTCTACACTCTACACCCTACACTCTAAACTCTACACTCTACACTCTACACTCTAAAATCTACACTCTACACTCTACACACTACACTCTACACTCTACACTCTACATTCTACACTCTACACACTACACCCCACACTCTACACTCTACAATCTACACTCAACCAATTACACTCTACACTATACACTCTACACTCTAAACTCTACACTCTACACTTTACACTTTACACTTTACACTCTACACTCTACACTCTACACTCTACACTCTACACTCTACACTCTATACTCTAAACTCTACACTCTACACTCTACACTCTACACTCTACACTCTACACTCTACACTCTATACTCTAAACTCTACACTCTACATTCAACACTTTACACTCTACACTCTACACTCTACAATCCACATTCTATATTTTATACTCTACAATCTAATCTCTACACTATACACTCTAAACTCTACACTCTACACTATACACTCTACACTCTAAACTCTACACTCTACACTTTACACTTTACACTTTACACTCTACACTCTACACTCTACACTCTACACTCTACACTCTACACTCTATACTCTAAACTCTACACTCTACACTCTACACTCTATACTCTACACTCTACACTCTACACTCTATACTCTAAACTCTACATTCTACATTCAACACTTTACACTCTACACTCTACACTCTACAATCCACATTCTATATTCTACACTCTACACTCTACACTCCACACTCTACACTCAGCACACTACACTCTACACTCTACACTCTACATTCCACACCCTACACTTTACACTCTACACTCTACACTCTACATTCAACACTCTGCACTCTACACTCTACACTCTACACTACACACTCTACACTTTACACTCTACACTCTACACTCTACACTCTACACTTTACACTCTACAGTCTACACTCTACACCTTACAGTCTATACTCAACGCACTACACTCTACACTCTACACTCTGTACTCTACACTCTACACTCTACACTCTACACTCAATACACTACACTCTACACTCTACACTCTACACTCTACATTCAATACACTACACTCTACACTCTACACACTACACTCTACACTCTACACTCTATACTCTACACTCTACACTCTACAATATACACTCTAAACTCAATACACTACACTCTACACTCTACACTCTACACTCTACACTCTATACTCTACACTCTACACTCTACACTCATCACTCTACACTCTACACTCTACACTCTACACTCTACAATCCACACTCTATACTCTACACTCTACACTCTACACTCTACACTCTACACTCCACACTCTACAATCAACACACTACACTCTACACTCTACACTCTACACTCTACATTCCACACCCTACACTTTACACTCTACACTCTACACTCTACACTCTACACTCTACACTCTATACTCTACACTCTACACTCTACACTCTAAAATCTACACTCTATACTCTATACTCTACACTTTACACTCTACACTCTACACTCTACACTCTACACTCTACACTCTATACTCTACACTCTACACTCTACACCCTACACTCTAAACTCTACACTCTACACTCTACACTCTACAGTCTACACTCTATACTCTACACTCTACACTCCACACTCTACAATCAACACACTACACTCTACACTCTACACTCTACACTCTACATTCCACACCCTACACTTTACACTCTACACTCTACACTCTACACTCTACACTCTATACTCTACACTCTACACTCTACAGTCTATACTCTACACTTACACTCTACATTCTACACTCTACACTCAACACTCTACACTCTACACTCTACACTCTACACTCTATACTCAACACTCTATACTTTACAGTCTACACTCTACACTCTACACTCCACACTCTACATTAAACACTCTGCACTCTACACTCTACAATCTACACTACACACTCTACACTTTACACTCTACACTCTAAACTCTACACTCTACACTTTACACTTTACACTTTACACTCTACACTCTACACTCTACACTCTACACTCTACACTCTACACTCTACACTCTATACTCTAAACTCTACACTCTACACTCTACACTCTACACTCTACACTCTACACTCTACACTCTACACTCTATACTCTAAACTCTACACTCTACATTCAACACTTTACACTCTACACTCTACACTCTACAATCCACATTCTATATTTTATACTCTACAATCTAATCTCTACACTATACACTCTAAACTCTACACTCTACACTATACACTCTACACTCTAAACTCTACACTCTACACTTTACACTTTACACTTTACACTCTACACTCTACACTCTACACTCTACACTCTACACTCTACACTCTATACTCTAAACTATACACTCTACACTCTACACTCTATACTCTACACTCTACACTCTACACTCTATACTCTAAACTCTACATTCTACATTCAACACTTTACACTCTACACTCTACACTCTACAATCCACATTCTATATTCTACACTCTACACTCTACACTCCACACTCTACACTCAGCACACTACACTCTACACTCTACACTCTACATTCCACACCCTACACTTTACACTCTACACTCTACACTCTACATTCAACACTCTGCACTCTACACTCTACACTCTACACTACACACTCTACACTTTACACTCTACAGTCTACACTCTACACTCTACACTTTACACTCTACAGTCTACACTCTACACCTTACAGTCTATACTCAACGCACTACACTCTACACTCTACACTCTGTACTCTACACTCTACACTCTACACTCTACACTCAATACACTACACTCTACACTCTACACTCTACACTCTACATTCAATACACTACACTCTACACTCTACACACTACACTCTACACTCTACACTCTATACTCTACACTCTACACTCTACAATATACACTCTAAACTCAATACACTACACTCTACACTCTACACTCTACACTCTACACTCTATACTCTACACTCTACACTCTACACTCATCACTCTACACTCTACACTCTACACTCTACACTCTACAATCCACACTCTATACTCTACACTCTACACTCTACACTCTACACTCTACATTCCACACCCTACACTTTACACTCTACACTCTACACTCTACACTCTACACTCTACACTCTATACTCTACACTCTACACTCTACACTCTACACTCTAAAATCTACACTCTATACTCTATACTCTACACTTTACACTCTACACTCTACACTCTACACTCTACACTCTACACTCTATACTCTACACTCTACACTCTACACCCTACACTCTAAACTCTACACTCTACACTCTACACTCTACAGTCTACACTCTATACTCTACACTCTACACTCCACACTCTACAATCAACACACTACACTCTACACTCTACACTCTACACTCTACATTCCACACCCTACACTTTACACTCTACACTCTACACTCTACACTCTACAGTCTATACTCTACACTCTACACTCTACAGTCTATACTCTACACTTACACTCTACATTCTACACTCTACACTCAACACTCTACACTCTACACTCTACACTCTACACTCTATACTCAACACTCTATACTTTACAGTCTACACTCTACACTCTACACTCCACACTCTACATTAAACACTCTGCACTCTACACTCTACAATCTACACTACACACTCTACACTTTACACTCTACACTCTACACTCTACACTCTACACTCTACACTCTACATTCTACACTCCACACTCTACAATATACACTCTATACTCTACACTCTACACTCTACACTCTACATTCTACACTCTACACTCTACACTCTACACTCTACAGTCTACACTCTACACTCTACACTCTACAGTCTACACTTTACACTTTACACTATACACTCTAAACTCTACACTCTACGCTCCACACTCTACACACTACATTATAAACTCTACACTCTACAATCTAAACTCTACACTCTAAACTCTACACTCTACACTCTACACTCAACACTCCACACTCTAAACTCTACACTCTACACTTTATACTCCACACTCTACACTCTACACTCTACACTATACACTCTACGCTCCACACTCTACACACTACACTCTAAACTCTACACTCTAAACTCTATACTCTACACTCTACACTCAATACTCCACACTCTAAACTCTACACTCTACACTTTATACTCCACACTCTACACTCTACACTCTACACTCTACACTCTAAACTCTATACTCCACACTCTACACTCTACACTCCACACTCTACACTCTACACTCTACACTCTACATTCAACACACTAAACTCTAAACTCTAAACTCTACACTATACACTATACATTCTACACTCTACACTCTACTTCTACACTCTACACTCTACACACTATAATCTAAACTCTACACTCAATACACTACACTCTATGCTTTACACTCTACAGTATACACTCTACACTCTATAATCTATACTCTATACTCTACACTCGACACTCTACACTCTACACTTTATTCTCTACACTTTATTCTCTACACTCTTAACTATACATTTTACACTTTATATTCTAGAATCTACACTCTACACTCTACACTCCACGCTCTGCACTCTACACACTACAATCTACACTCTATACTCTACACTCTACACTCTACACTCTACGCTCTACACTCCATACTCTGCAATCTACACTCTATACTCTACACCCTACATTTTACACTATATACTCTACACTCTACACTATACACTCTACACTATACACTCTATACTCTATACTCTATACTCTACACTCCACACTCTACACTCTACACTCTACATACAACACACTAAACTCTAAACTCTAAACTATACACTATACACTCTACACCCTACACTCTACACTCTACACTCTAAACTCTACACTCAACACACTACACTCTATAATTTACACTCTACACTCTACACTCTACACTTTACACTCAACATTCTACACTCTATACTCAACACTCTACACTCTACACTTTACACTCTACACTCTACACTCAACACACTACACTCTACACTTTACACTTTTCACTCAACATTCTACACTTTACACTCTACACTCTAACATCTGCATTCTACACTCTACACTCTACAATCTACACTCTACACTCTACAATCTACACTTTACACTCTACACTCTGCACTCAACACACTACACTCTACACTCTACACTTTACACTCAACACTCTACACTTTACACTCTAACCTCTGCATTCTACACTCTACACTCTACAGTCTACACTCTACACTCTACAATCTACACTTTACACTCTACACTCTACACTCAACACACTATACTCTACATTCTACACTTTACACTCAACATACTACACTCTACACTCTACACTTTACACTCAACACTCTACACTTTACACTTTACACTCTATATTATACTCTACACTCTACACTCTGCATTATACACTCTACACTCTACACTCTACACTCTACACTCTACACTCTAAACTCTAAACTATAAACTCTACATTATACAGTATACACTCTACACCCTACAATCTACACTCTACACTCTACACTCTACACTCTACACTCTACTTCTACACTCTACACTCTACATACTATAAACTACACTCTACACTCAACAAACTACACTCTATACTCTACACTCAACACACTACTCTCTATACTTTACACTGTACACTCTACACTCAATACTCTACACTCAACACACTATACTCTACACTTTACACTTTTCACTCAACACTCTACACTTTACACTTTATTCTCTACACTCTTAACTATACATTTTACACTTTATATTCTAGAATCTACACTCTATACTATATATATTATATTCTACACTATCTCTACAATATATACTCTATATATTACATGATTGTGTAAATCTATTGTTAGTATATTTCACTGTATACGTGATCCTGGGTGTGATCCAGAATCGAAATTATATGCGAATTTTATGGCGAATTTCAAAATATCGCATACGTCTTAGATTATAGGACCTTTAATATATGCCATATGGTATTCGTCATAACGTCTACATAATATGTAGACATTATGACACATCGTATACGTGTACACGATGTCGACTATAAATTATACATCAATTATATTCAATCTCAATGTGAGACCTCAGTAATTTGTCTATGATTTCACTATCTCAGAATATCGTAAAGTATGTCTCCTCTTGTAATTCAAGGAGATAATATCTATATTTAGATATTCACAACATTTTCAGTAGAACTAAAATATATTTTTCCATGACCTTACAAAGATATACTATTTTTATCCTTCGTGTGATAATGTAATAATATACTATATTTAATATACATTTCTTCCAGTGTCTGGCTTAATATACATTGCACATTATGTAATAAGCTCAACATATACATTACTGAATATAAATATAGTTTTACTATAATTAGTTTACTGATAGCTTATCAATAATGTTTACATAATATTATTTATAATTTATTATATTTAGATTTTTTGAAAATTGTTATCTCTACTTTCTTATTATTGTATCTATATTAATTCTTATAAATTATTAATATACTAAAATAAGTATTACTTCATATAATTTAATATTGCATTGTCATATTATTATAATATTAATTTATATATTGTTTATTTTTATTAATTGTTATTGATTTGTAGAAAGAAGATAATTATAGTATATGCATAAATAAATATAAATAAATATATGTATATATGAATATAATATTAATATAAGTAAATAAATATAGATTACATTACTATTTGCATGCTTAAAAATCAAAATAATTAGCAGACATTTATTACTATAAAATAATGTATAATTTAATGATGTATATAAAACATTAAATTTTTCATCGTTAATTACTAAATTAGATAGCTTAAAACAAAGTTTCGATAATGATAAAACATAATATCAACATATTTGCAGTGCAGTACTTTGTTGGATTGTTAAATCGAAAATAAAATATAAGTGAAGTATTATCAGTAATTATTCAAAAATCATCCCGGACATTTGGAAAATAGAAATAATATGGGATTGTAATTATGAATTTGAAAAAGTATATACTAAATAAAACTCAATCGCAAATAATTTAAATATTATTTTTAAAACTCTATTTTGTCCATATTAATGTAAAGAATATTGCATTAATACTGATCTTTGTATTAAATCAACTTTTATATTAGTCTGTATATATGTCTTTATATATGTCTGAATATATAACTGCAATTATAATTTAATATATAACTGCAATTATCATTTAGCTTCGAAGGAGATAATCATTAGTTTTTAAAACGTTGTAGGTTATACTGTGATATTAATAACCTTATGTTAGTATATTATACCATACTACATAGTATTCTACCTAGAAATTAAATAACATATAGGCGTATCATTTTTAACAATGTATTATCTGTTATGTTAATGATTCGATGGGTAGTAACTAGCTATGTTATATTGTACGGTTATAATTTTAATTAATCAATTTAAAATTAGATGTATTTATTTATTATTTTATTCCGTATTTAAGTACATCAGTATATATTGTAAGTGCAGATGTCAAAAAAAGGGATTCATGTTAGCTATATATTATATGATCGACCCATATTTGATAATAACTTATTTTTAATATTTTGAATACATTCTCCTTTCTTTGAATTTTAATTAATTTATAGCAATATCGTTTGCCATTAAGGATATTTAACAAGATAATTATACCATTATTATTTTTAAAGAATCATATCATATAAACAAATAATAAGTTATATATTCCGTAACCGGATTACATGGTAGTAATTCTGAATACGTAGAATCTGGTCAAATTATATTAGATATTTTATATTTGGTTTGATATTATATCTATTATTTGAACAAATTAGAATTGTGTTATTATAAATGTGTTGAGATTCATAGATGTTAAGTTTCTTATATATTTTATAGAATATATATATATATATATATATATATATATATATATATTATGATATATACAGCAACATCAGAAAATAATGAAATTATTGATAATAAACATAATAGAACATTAATATTGATTGGCCAGATTTAATTGTATAGACATCTAAAAGTTGAAATCGATAAACTTAATATTCATATATACTGTTTAGCTATTGTAATACATGTTATCCAGGTATATTAGCATTTTTCAGTAAAATATGGATACTCCACGTATAAATGCAGAACAGGTGAATATATGATTTGTTCATTATGCAAAGTTCACTTTACCAATGAGAACATCTCCAATATTAGTTCTATTCTATATAGATTTCATTAATCTTATAAAGTGAATCAAATATTTATAAATATAATGTCACGTTCTAGATTTTAATCTATCAAATTATCTATTTTTATGATTGGCTAATAAGAAGTTATATACATATAATTAAGTTACCATTGTTGATATTGGATAGAAGGTGACGTAATTCATAAATGTAAATTAGTAGTATTTTTTATAATGACTTCATATATTACATAGTTTGTAGAGTTTTCTAACAAGTTAATGTATTTAATATCCAAATATAATTTATAATGTATATCCCCATAAGAACTTAAATGAATAATGTATTAGTAAATACAATAGATAACGTATCTGATAATATGATAAAAAATAACAATATATCGAAAACTATATTTAGTAGGATATACCAAATTAGCCAGATGCTGTAACTATTATTAATTTAAATAAAATTATATTATAATTTAAATAAGTACAAAATATATTATTACTATTATTATATAATAAAAAAACGAAATTTCCTGGTTGGTTAGAGATTAGGTAGCTTCAATTTGTTTAAACAAATATATATATATATATATATATATATATAAATTTTAGTAAATTTGAAAAGTAATTAAAAATTATCGTGATAAGTTTATATATTATTTTATATTAAATACATAATATGGCATTTCCTACCATGTAAATTATATTTGAATTTAAATACAAAAATACAAGATACATTAAGAGTTTATTTGTAATGATCAATTGATTATTTATAAAATCAAACTTGATTAATATATATATTTACAAATAACTATTCCCAAGAAACAATCCAGGTCATTTTAGTTTTTTTTATTTATAATAAAAGTTAAAATAAATTTAGTTGCATTATATATTATGTTTAAATATATATGATATGTATTATGTATATATTTTATTTAACATAATGTTATAAGATTATATAATAGTTATATCATCTGGTTTATTGGGTTATGTATATAATAAAAACAAATTGCAATTATATTTTTTTGTATATAGCTATTTAGATATTCGCTAATTACATATAACATATTTTCATTGTGTATACAACAACATATTTATGATCAACGCTATACAAATATGTAACGTAATGTATAATTACGTCACTAAATACCTCATATCATAAATCTTAGCATCATGAAAAGACACAGACATCAAATTTAACATTCATGTGACACACGTGTATTAGACATACGTAATGAACACGTATAGTATATATAGGCAGAGTATATATAGTCATTTGTAATCCCATCTTGTGTTAATAAAATTAGTAAAGCTAGTGATTTTATTAGCAGGTGAGTTTTTAATTTCCAGATTCTTAATATTAACTTTAAAGAGAACACATATCTATATATACATATTTTCGTTGTATTGCATGGATCAAAGAAATAATAAACCGAATTAAGTACGCATTAGGTACTTTATAGCTTCCATAGCATGTGTATAATAAATAAATAAATATTTATAAATCCACTTGTCCGTCAGTTCATGATTACATTGTATATATTACGTAGTAACAGCAATATACTGTTCTTATATGGACTGCTCTCCTCGCCCTCTCTCTCTTTATCTCTCTCTCTATCTCTAATATTATATAATACGATTTAAAATTAGTCTCAAAAAACTATTGGAGTATTCTAGCTGCAATAAATTATGGATATCGTATTCGTTTACAAATTGTTAATATGGACCGGCTTCTATTTACGCTATCTGTTTATTATGCTATGCGACTTGTTAATAAGTAACGAATTGCGGAATTGTGAACTGTATGCAATGGCTAGCGAATGATAAGCAAATAATGATCTATGTTTCTCGGTAGAGCGAGAGAGAGAGAAAGATAGCATCGGCGTAGGCTTATCGGAAATATTCGCGTGCGACGGGATACGAGGCGTGCGTTTTCTAAACCACGCCCATTTCAGCGACGGTCGGTAACCCGGTGGCGAACGTCTGCGGTTTCACTCGACCGTACCGTCGGACCATTCGAGCAGGGCGCGTACAGCAAACATCCGGCCGTCGTGTGCTTCATCGAACCGAGACCGCCATCTTCCGAGAACAGCACACACGAGATATCGGGACGCACGCCCGAGATATTA
>OZ038313.1:40950184-41055884 GCA_964035775.1 Osedax frankpressi
ATACACTACTATAATTTATAATAAATAAGTTATTTAATGTGCACATTTTATTTATATATATATATATATATATATATATATATATATATTAAATGTACTGATAATGAAGCATGGGATAATATATATGAAACCTTTAGGCAAAAAATTAATCCAGTTGTTGCTTGGCTAGTGCAATATATACTTCACATTTCATAGATAATTTATACAGGTATGGAAAATACATTAGTTTAAGTGGTGTTGAAATATCTAGAATATTTATAAAAAAAAAGCTAACAGAGGCAATATTTATTTTATGATTTATATTTGTAATGAAATTATGTAACCCTTTACATTATAGCGGATATTGTTCAGCTTAATTATTAGTAATATTAATTTAGACTTAAAAAAATATAAATATTAAGAAATACCTAATTTACCTGTATAGATGAACGTTTGTAGTAAAGCGTTAAATATATCATTATTTGGTCAATATTATAATTATTCTATGTATATTAATTTGGCGCTTATTGACAATTAAAAGTGCAAGTAAATATATTTACTTGACTATAATGTGATTATAATCACCTACAAATCAAATAAAATTAAAATATCTAAATGAAATTAATAATGAACAAACTTCAATATGGGATGCGTGTCCAGTAATATATGTATGTTAAATTTAACATATATATATATGTATATATATATATATATATATATATAATTAAATAATGTATTAATGGCAATATATCAAATTTATAATAATCGTATGCTATTTAATTATTTATGAATATTCTTTTAGATTCGAGAGAGAAATCCAAAACTGACACTGAGTTTACAAAGATAGATACATTAGAATATTGTACTTTATTAGATATATATGTGTTCAGATTGATTATACGAGCCTTGTTTACAAGCCAAGGATAATATATTAATGTAATAATTAAATGAATCTTTATATAAATATTAATTTAATATATCTTTATAATTGTATTATTGTTAATTATCATTTAAATAAACAATCTACACATGTGTATGCAACTATACATACAATATTATAATATTAATTCCCTAAAAAAATTAATTTATTAACATAAACTTTAATAATAAACTTTAATAAATATATTATATATTTTAAGTTATTTAAATCTGATATCATAAACAATTATGTATAATACTTATAATTATTAATAATACCTATATAATTAATGTTTAATTTACCAGAGTATAATAAAACACTATATTAATAAATTGAGTTTAATATAATACATACTTTTGTATTGAATATATATATATATATATATATATATATATATATATATATATATATATATATATATATATATATGTGTGTGTGTGTGTGTAAATATTATAACTTAATAATGTGAGATAACATATAATTGTATTCACTATAAATACAAGGTAATCTTGGGTAATGCCAGACAAAAGACGTTAGTTATACTAACGCTGACTTATTTATGTATAATTAAGGGTAGATAGAACATTTTTCTAAATATGTATCTATGGATCAAGTCGTATAGTGTAATGACGTACAATGTATATCTTACATGCCGTTTATCATAACGAGATGGCCAAGATTAAAATTTATAATAATTATTAAGGTAATCTTGGTGCTGGAATGTAACGTTATCCTTTTTATTTTACGTAGTAAAAAAAGCTTTCAGATCATTTCATTTATTACGCTTAGATCAACAAATCAACAACTATTCAACAAATCAGAGTTGATATTTTGTTTAACATATTAGACTACTAGCTCTCATCCAATCATATATACGCAACGAAAAAGTTAATAGTCATTTGCTATAAAAACTCAAGAATTCATATAAAATTCTCTTCATCAATATATATATTTATTATTGTTGATGTCAGAGTACCCGTAAATTATAATTTACGTAACCTATTAAAACGTATTAAGTAAAAAATATTATTATAATGTATTTTTTTCTACGTTTTAATTCAACATTATTCAGTGATTATATATATATAATAATACCTATAAAGGTTAATGTTAATTTATGATGAATTAGTATTTATCTATACTCGTAAAATATTCATTATTTTTTTGAAAATATCAATATCATAAATTAGCATTATAATTTTTTATATACATATAATAAATATGCATAAATAATACGTGTATTATTCATGTAGTACGTAATTACTATTTTAATTTGAATTTATCTTGTATGTATATATATATATATATATATATATATATGTGTGTGTGTGTATGTGTGTGTGTATGTGTGTGAGTGTGCGTATGTGTTTGTGTTCGTGTACATTAACATATTAGTGTATATCATAATTTTGATTATATAATATAGTGTACCCTATAACCAAAATTGCCATGGAAAACTTGAACTATTATATGTTCATTATTTTCAATACTTTATCCATAAATATTTTAATAATATTAATGATGATCATATGTGATAGCTAATAAAATAAAAAGTATACAAAATGTTAACTCTAACGGAATAACTATACAAATATAATCATACTTTACAAATATAAGTGATACAATGTTAGTATATAATTACCAAATATGAAATATATATATATATATATATATATATATATATATATATATATTGCATAGTCAGTATACTAATAATTCTATCTAGTATATATC
Organism: Osedax frankpressi; assembly: GCA_964035775.1. Taxonomy (NCBI): domain Eukaryota; kingdom Metazoa; phylum Annelida; class Polychaeta; order Sabellida; family Siboglinidae; genus Osedax; species Osedax frankpressi. The sequence goes on from OZ038313.1 coordinate 40,952,817, forward strand.
GCAGCAACTATACATTATTTAATAATATTCCTGTTAACTAAAACATTTCTTTAGAGCATAATGAGAAAATAGGAAACCATTATACCCAAAAGAAAAATAATTACATTTCCCAAAGAATATTATTATATATCTTAAGAATTATATTTCTTATAGAATATTATTAATACTTATATAAATTAAATATAAAATATCTAAGTTTATGTTTACTATAAAGAGAAAATGTATTTGATTGTTATTACTTTATTTCATTGGATATAATATCTGAAAGTGTCATTCACCCGAATTTTACATTGTATTATTTGATAATGCCTCGATCAAAGAATGTTAAATGTATTAACGTTAAATCAATTAAAAAAAAAATTAATGTATTAGATTATTTATATATTTCATACACATTTTAATATCAATGACCATTTTATTGGGAACTAATTACGATTTTAATTTTGAATCTAATACAATTAAAAATTAAATTGTTCATAAATGAAATTGTATCATTTTTTCATTTAACTTGATTTGTACGTTATAGATAATAATAGTATAGTTATACATTTGATTTAAATTAAACATAGATAATAAATATAATCTACAACAGCCGAAAGAGAAAATATATCACTTTCATCCAATGAAACATTGAATTATACATTCTCTCAACATTTACTAGAAGTTAATTAACTTCTAGTAAATGTTGAATTAAATGATGGTTTCATCGTAAAATCATTTTGCCTTTTCAAATGCGGATGCTCTTGATAATAAAATCGATATTGAAAAATTAAATGATTTCTTGAAAAATTCAATTTCACATGGTGTCAAGATATGAGTAAACCTCGCGTTCTAGGAAAAATATAGACCAATTATCCTCTATTTTTACGTTAACATCAATATTTGTAAATATTTTTATATATAATGTATTTTGAAGATACTACATATTTACATGACCTAGAAAGTATAGGATAAAATGTAACATTAATGGTTATTTCTAAAATATATAATTTGTATAATTATAATAATATTTAATTCTATAGATAAGTAAGTATTATGTACTCATCTCTAAGATTGAGGTGTATTGCACAATGTGCAATGCAAATCCTGTAATTCAATAGAGAATACTCTCTTATCATCGTATCGAGCTGGACGAGACTTTGAAATTAATAGAAATGCTGATATTAAGCTCAATCAATGCGGATATTGGACATTCTGGTATGAATAGTATAAAAAGGAGACAGCTCACGTAAATAAAAAAAATAAAGTTGGCTTAGTCTGATTCTGCAAGTGGAAAATTGTAATTGTTTTTACATTTTAAATTTTATAACATATTCTATTCATTTTTGCGTTTATAATTTATATATCAAGATAATATATAGCACATTTTTTAGTTGATATATATGTATATAGAATACACTTTTAAATAAAAAACTTATTACAAATATGATACATTTCTATAATAAAATTTTAAATTTAATTTTCTTATATTTTTATAAATTAACTTTAAATTAATACTACTTTTCATATTTTCCAAAATTACTTATATTATATTTGTCTTTACATGTCTAATAGATTGAACAGATTTTTCTTATATACATTACATTTTTTTTACTTAAACTCAATTTTACATTCTTTAAAAAAGATAAACCTAGGACATAAAATTTGATCACTTAAAAATTATATTTATTAAATTGTTTACAAAAGATAATTATTTATAATATACACTTAATTTGATTAAGATACTTTAAAAAATCAAATAACTTTGTAATTTAAAATTAGTTTACAATAAAAAAAATTCTATTCTTTTATATTAGAGGAAAAAGGACTAGATCCACTAAAGATCCCATATAGGTACATTATGAGTCTCTTCACACATAGTCCGAGTTATCGTATAGCTGAATATATTGTATTATCGACGAGCATTGCTCGTATAATTTGATATTATTTATTGTTTCTTCTCTATAATTTATATATTTTATGTTATACATAATATAATAACATCACACTATTAATATTGCAATATAGTTATTACCTATTATTACCAAAGATTAAGGTAATATTTGGATATCATTAGTCATAGGTATTATACATATTTTATTTGTTTATTTTGACTAAATAATCTATACAAATTGTAATTTTTATAATTGTTGAGAATTCTATTTTGCATTCTGGATCTAAATAAGTCGTTTAAACGGCATTGTTTTATATTTTATTAATTTGTTACTATATCTTCAAATTATATTTTAAATGTTATCTTTATATACTGAAATCACCATATGATCTAATACTAGTATATATACTCAAATTTATTCGATTCGAATTTTAATACAGGTCAATAATCATAATAAATATTCATATTTAACGTTTCTTTCGCGCCGATTTTTTTAGTTAAATTCTAAATTAAAAATAAAACAGAAATAATCATTATATATTTTTAAAATATTATTTTATATACATTAATAACACAATTTTATTCTTGAATTATATTATAATATGTCTGATATATATCATAATCTATATCAAATATGAACTTTTTGTTTTTTTCTTGTTGTATACTCTACATTAATTAATGGTTTCACATCTATAACGCCACCTATATATTCAGCTTTAAGAATAAGTATTTATTGCTCGATAAAGTGGTGTTTAATAGTAATTAGTCGTTTTCGATTTCTTTAGAGATCTTAAATAAACTTGCGATCTAGCGCGTGACTTATATAGTTCACATATAATCAACTTGAAATTATCATATGTGTTATATATTATTAGCATATGATTTATATATAATATATATATATATATATATGTAGATATACTATATTACAATACATATTCATATAATGGTGATCTATGTCTCATAATAATAGTGAATTTACATTTAATTTTAATAATTTTCATATATATGTAAAATAAACTGAAGTAATTATTTTTTACCAAAATAATACATTTATAGTAAGTACATTAAGTATTGAAATTTCTTGATGCGCTACGTTAAATGGATTTAAGTAAGTCACAATTACAGTGTCAGTAGTTTAATAGCCGTCTACCAAACTACTACACATTAAAATATATTTGGAGTTATCGATTGTCACTCATAATTAATAAATTTCTTCTATTATTATTTAACTAGGATTATATAGGTTTATCAATTAAGCCGTAATTAAGCTGATATAATTTTTTTTGTTTTATTTTAATATTAAACCACAGAATTTTCATTTTAAGTGTATAATATATATTATGACTAAATTAAATAAATTGTAATCATTGAATATATACAAACTATTGTTCCCTGGTGAGCTGACAAGGTGAATAGTCATTTAAAATACCTAATTTGTATTTTTAATAATATATAATTAATTATTCTGATATATAAGTTTAATATATACAATATATCAATTCATCTATAGGTGTTTACTCGGTCGAATATTGAATTATATACATTATGATATTACATCATGTCATTACATATTTATACATTATATATATATATATATATATAATGTGTGTATGTATACAATATATAACATTATAATAGTTTTAAGGTGTTTTTGGCATGAATTCATAATTATGATGTGTAATCTATATTGTATCCAATATTACACTTAATCCATCAATTGTTCCATCTTACAATTATTAGAGAATCTTAAGTATGATTTTGAAATCAGTTTTATAATTTCGCCACTATTTACCGAATGCCCCGTTTTTAAACCAACTAAACTTCTAATAACGGACCGGTTCGTCGATTGCAGCATGAGCGATTCGAACGCGAATACGAACGGAGGTCGCGACTCCCGACCTCCGAACGAACCCGAGGAGGACCGGGCGGCCGAGGACCTCGACGACTCGAGCAAAGCAGACGCCGGCGCCACCGAGGGGCCGTCGAAGAACGAAAGCGCGTCGGAAATCGACGCGTCCAGCGAGGCCGGCAGCAACGGCGACAACTTCACCTCGAAAATTGTTTGCTATCGTCGCCGACATTAGAATTAGACTGTGCTTTGGCTCGTCGCCGACATCAAATCGCGATATGTTTGAGAAGGCATGCCGCGTGTATCCTGAATAAATAGATTTCTTACATAATCACTTAACCTAACCCGGATTTAGTGAGAGTGATTTAGTGAGAGATATTTAGAGCAATTGATTTAATAGATTGTTTTGTTGATTGATTTTGTTGATTAATTTAGTTAGGTTAATTTAGTTAGGTTAATTTAGACTACAATTTATATAGGAAAAAATGAATATAACTACAAAACTTTGTTATCTTTCCACTGGATGTTTATACTAATTATGCCATATTAGATATACCTTGATATTCAAATTTAGCTTAAATAGTAACATTAATTTACTTCATCTTTCTCAAATCAGGAAAAGGACAGAGGAAATCGCTTCCAGTTCCTGTTGAATCAGACTGAGTTGTTTTCGCATTTCCTGACGTCAGGTGATCAGGGTTCAAAAGTCACTACGAAGAAGGCGCTACTTAGTCCCCATAAGGGTCGCCCGAAGGTCAAAAAGGATGAAAAGTCGAAGCTTCTCGATCAAGGCAGTATTGTCTACGCCGCCGGAGAGTTAGTAGTTGTTACGCTCTATGTTTAGTTTGTACGGCTACCACACAATAAGTGAGACTTTACTTAGGTGGATAGCAGTCGTCAATATTCATTTGATAAATATAGCGATTTATACGACTAAATAAAATATAACTAGTGTTTCTATTTTTTAAATATCGCCCACATTTTTTGATCTACTTATAGTAAATACGTAGAATTATTTCGGTAGTAATAATATAATGCTATGTATCATGTATCAAATTGTACTAAATAATACTTATAATTGTGTTACATTGTTGTAAATATGTATTGGTCAGCATATCACTCATATTTGATGGTTGGTTATTGTTTGGTTTCATAATAATTTTAAAAATTCAAGAATACAAAAGAAATGTCACATTTGTATTTGAAACAGTTTATTGGTTGTAGGTATTACATAATAATAATGTTTTTTGACTGGTAAAATATACAAATATAAATAATATGGTTTTTCAAATTTGAAATACGTAATTTGAATGATATAATATGCGAATCAATATAATAATAATATTTATATATTATTTATTAATATTTTTATTTTATTATTAATGTTGCCTATTAATATTTTATAACCCATTAAATTAATTAACACACATTTTTGGAATTTTTATATTTACAATATTTAGATTTTTACTATTATTGGACATAAACATTTGGAATAGTATTTTACACAGTGCATATGAAATAACTCAAAAAATCTGATAAAATATTATTTTTCCATTAATATTATTAATTCCGTTTTATTTTAAAACTTTATTTAATATTAATTAACTTTGAAAAATTGTAATACTTAGATATCTTTACATAAATGTATATTATCATCATAATGATTGAATTATTACATACCCAATGTACGGCCTACATAAGATTAACTTAATTATTTCGCTCCCTACACCATTATACCACTACAGCCACCGTCACCGTCGTACCGAGAAGGAGGAGGATGAAGAAATGCTGACGTCGTCGAATAAACCCGACAATCATTATACATTCGACCACTCTCCTTCATGTTAGTGTTCTGACCGGTTTCAATATTTACATTGGGAAAATGTTCTTTTCACCCTTAGTAATCATATTCATTATATATATATATATATATATATATATATATATATACATACATATATATATATTATTCTCTGAATTCGTCGTCGTATCGAGACCATAGATCATTTGTATTATGGCTCCTTTTTCTTTTGAGTTATTTACTCCGACCTACCTCGCAGTTGTCGAGGGCGGAGAGATGCGGGATTACCAGATCCGAGGACTGAACTGGATGATTTCGCTGTACGAGAACGGCATCAACGGCATTCTGGCCGATGAAATGGTTTGAAAACAGGAACCCAGTGGTGAGATAGTGGCAACTCACTGGGTATGAGTATGGTATGAGTAGTACTCACTGGGTATCAGTACGGTATGAGTACTACTCACTGGGTATCAGTACGGTATGAGTACTACTCACTGGGTATCAGTAGTACTTAGAGGATATCAGTATGGTATGAGTACTACTCACTGGGTATCAGTAGTACTCACGGGGATGAGTAGTACTTACAAGGTATAGGGTAGAATCCTATAACCTAGCTTTATGATCCCAGTAAGATCCTGCAGATAAACTCCTGATTGACCACTCCCACAGGGCCTGGGCAAGACCCTCCACACCAAATCCTAATTGACCACTCCCATAGGGCCTGGGTAAGACCCTCCACACCAAATCCTAATTGACCACTCCCACAGGGCCTGGGCAAGACACTACACACCAAATCCTAATTGACCACTCCCACAGGGCCTGGGTAAGACCCATGCACACCAACTCCTAATTGACCACTCCCACAGGGCCTGGGTAAGACCCATGCACACCAAATCCTAATTGACCACTCCCACAGGGCCTGGGTAAGACCCTACATACCAAATCCTAATTGACCACTCCCACAGTGCCTGGGTAAGACCCATGCACACCAACTCCTAATTGACCACTCCCACAGGGCCTGGGTAAGACCCTACACACCAAATCCTAATTGACCACTCCCACAGGGCCTGGGTAAGACCCTACAGACTATCTCCTAATTGACCACTCCCACAGGGCCTGGGTAAGACCCTACAGACTATCTCCTAATTGACCACTCCCACAGGGCCTGGGTAAGACCCTACAGACCATCTCCTAATTGACCACTCCCACAGGGCCTGGGCAAGACCCTACAGACCATCTCCCTGCTTGGCTACATGAAGAACCACCTGAACATCGCTTCTCCTCACCTCGTTATCGTGCCCAAGTCAACGCTGAGCAACTGGATGGCGGAATTGAAGCGTTGGGTTCCCTCGCTGAACGCCATCTGTCTGATCGGAGATGCTAAAAGCCGGGTTACCTTTTAACTAGACCAAAGTTCAACTATTTAGTAAATCAATTTGAATATCCAATTTCAGTAAGTTGATATTTAGGTTTCTTTCCAAGAATGTTCATTATTTATTATTTCCTAAATGCTTGTGGTTAGTTCTTTGTCCTACATATTTAGTAATGCCAGCCTCCCAGCCTCCCTCTTATTTAACACCTAACTAATTTCTATTTTTCTCAACTACCATTACTCAGTTAATGAGCCCCATTAAGTGCTACGGAGGTCATTTATCACACTTATGCGTAGTAACCAATTGTGATTTGATCTCTTTCCTTTGACCTACGACCCCAGGCCGAGTTGATTCGCGACGTAATCAACTTGAACAAGTGGGACGTGTTGGTCACCTCGTTCGAGATGGTCATTTGCGAGCGTGCCATGATAAAACGCTACAATTGGCGTTACATTATTATAGACGAAGCCCACCGCATCAAGAATGAGAAGTCGAAGGTCAGGATATCATTTTATAGACAACCCAGAGATTCATTATATAGACAACCCAGAGATTCATTATATAGACAACCCAGAGATTCATTATAGATATATAATGAATATGTCATTTCTAATTTTATTAGTCTATACATTATATACTGTTTGTATATATGTAGATAATCTATAGCAACCTTAAATACTGTCTATGTATAATATATATATATATATATATATATATCTACTATAGATTATGTATATAGCCACTGTCTATAGATACTGTCTATATCCACTATCTATATCCACTATCTATATATTATATCTATATATTATATCTATATAACTCTATATATTTGATAGACAGATACAATGAAAAGTTTATTTGATATGTTTATTATATAAGTATTATTTGAATTGTGTAGTATTTGTGTTGTTGACTGTTAATAAAGTAAATCACCTGCATATAACATACAGTGTACATACAGTGTACATACAGTGTACATACAGTGTACATATAGTGTACATACAGTGTACATACAGTGTACATATAGTGTACATACAGTGTACATACAGTGTACATACAGTGTACATACAGTATACATACAGTGTACATACAGTGTACATACAGTATACATACAGTGTATATACAGTGTACATATAGTGTACATACAGTGTACATACAGTGTACATACAGTGTACATACAGTGTACATACAGTGTACATACAGTGTACATACAGTGTACATACAGTGTACATACAGTGTACATACAGTGTACATACAGTGTACATACAGTACATACAGTGTACATACAGTGTACATACAGTGTACATACAGTGTACATATAGTGTACATATAGTGTACATACAGTGTACATATAGTGTACATATAGTGTACATACAGTATACATACAGTGTACATATAGTGTACATACAGTGTACATATAGTGTACATACAGTGTACATACAGTGTACATATAGTGTACATATAGTGTACATATAGTGTACATACCACAATGCAATACCACCAATAGAATGTATTTTAAACGAAAGGCAATTTCATTATATTATTTATTATTTTGGTATTGTGATATTGGGTAGAAATTTGGCAAATATTAACTCTGGAACCACCCGGAACTTATTGTTTAATGTCATTCTCTGCAAATCTACCAGCTGTCGGAGATTGTACGTACTTTCCGTTCGGCCAATCGGTTGCTACTGACTGGAACTCCTCTTCAGAACAACCTTCATGAACTCTGGGCCCTTTTAAACTTTCTATTGCCCGACGTCTTCAATTCAGCTGAGGTTTGGACCTCGCTGTAGTTATAGTATTGGACATAGTGGTGGTTATATTAGTGGTTATATTAGTGGTTATATTAGTGGTTATATTAGTGGTTATATTAGTGGTAATATTAGTGGTAATATTAGTGGTTATATTAGTGGTTATATTAGTGGTAATATTAGTGGTTATATTAGTGGTTATATTAGTGGTTATATTAGTGGTTATATTAGTGGTAATATTAGTGGTAATATTAGTGGTTATATTAGTGGTTATATTAGTGGTAATATTAGTGGTTATATTAGTGGTTATATTAATGGTTATATTAGTTGTTATATTAGTTGTTATATTAGTATTTATAATAGTAGTTATATTAGTGGTTATATTAGTGGTAATATTAGTGGTTATATTAGTGGTTATATTAGTGGTTATATTAGTGGTTATAATAGTGGTTATATTAGTGGTTATATTAGTTGTTATATTAGTTGTTATATTAGTTGTTATATTAGTATTTATAATAGTAGTTATATTAGTGGTTATATTAGTGGTTATATTAGTGGTTATAATAGTGGTTATATTAGTGGTTATATTAGTTGTTATATTAGTAGTTATATTAGTAGTTATATTAGTGGTTATATTAGTGGTTATATTAGTGGTTATATTAGTGGTTATATTAGTGTTACCTATTACCTGATACCTGGTGGTTTAGGTAGTATCATCAGGAAAACAATACCCTTCAATCCCCACTCCCCTCCTATATCCCTCACTCCCACTTACAGGATTTTGATGAGTGGTTCAATACAAATAATTGCTTTGGAGACAATGAACTTGTCACCCGTCTTCATGCCGTTAGTTTACTGAAGAGGTCAAAGTGCATGATATCGGTCAAAAGGACCTAAAATTAATCATTTTTCAAACTATGTTTAAAATGATTGATAATTTTGATAAACTATTTTTAAATGAAACCCCACGAGAGATTATATTTGGAACTAGAATTACATAAACTATTGTTCCATGTCAGGTGCTACGACCTTTCCTCTTGCGCAGAATCAAAAGCGAAGTCGAGAAGCGCCTTCTGCCCAAGAAGGAGACCAAAGTCTACGTGGGACTCAGTAAAATGCAGAGGGAGTGGTTGGTATCTCGTAGAGAGCTTATTACTAACCTAGTCTACTACCCCAGTCTACTACCTACCTGTCTACTCCTCGCTACTCCACTCCTTATTCTCTTCCCTACACCCTTATTGTATCTACCCCATATACAGCATTCTGTCACCTGAGAATTCACCCTATACACTCTGCTTCATTCTCTACTGTCATTATCCATCCCTACTCTACACCCCTTATCCATCCCCACTCTCTACCCCCACTCTCCACCCCCACTCTCTACCCCCACTCTCTACCCCCACTCTCTACCCTCACTCTCTACCCCCACTCTCTACCTCTACTCTACCCCCACTCTCTACCCCCACTCTCTACCCCCACTCTCTATCCCACTCTCTATCCTACTCTCTACCCCCACTCTCTACCCCCACTCTACCCCCACTCTCTACCCCACTCTCTACCCCCACTCTCTACCCCCACTCTCTACCACCACTCTCTACCCCCACTCTCTACCCCCACTCTCTACCGCCACTCTCTACCGCCACTCTCTACCCCCACTCTCTACCCCCACTCTCTACCCCCACTCTCTACCCCCACTCTCTACCCCACTCTCTACCCCCACTCTCTACCCCCACTCTCTACTCCACTCTCTACCCCCACTCTCTACCCCCACTCTATACCCCCACTCTCTACCCCCACTCTCTACCCCCACTCTCTACCCCACTCTCTACCCCCACTCTCTACCCCCACTCTCTACCCCCACTCTCTACCCCCACTCTCTACCCCCACTCTCTACCCCCACTCTCTACCCCCACTCTCTACCCCACTCTCTACCCCCACTCTCTACCCCCACTCTCTACCCCCACACTCTACCCCAATCTCTACCCCCACTCTACCCCTCTCTCAAGTCCCACTCTCTATCTCCACTCTCTACCCCCACTCTCCAGCCCCAGTTTTCAGCACACCTTCACTCTCAGGTACACAAAGATCCTCATGAAGGATATTGATATCCTGAATGCTGCCGGTAGATCCGACAAGATGAGACTTCTTAACATTCTGATGCAATTGAGGAAGTGTTCAAACCATCCGTACCTGTTCGACGGAGCGGAACCAGGTTCGTATTTCAACACTACGATGGTTTCTAAGGAATAATAGGTAACAATGGAATATCAATTAAGTAGATAGCGATGGAATAAACAATTAAGTAGATAACAATGGATTACAGATTTAATTAGGTAACAATGGAATACAGATTTAATTAGATTACAATGGAGTAAACTCGAGGTGAATGCATAACAATAATTACATAAATACCAGCATTTATAAAGTATTAACTATTATCTATTATCTAGTATTTATTAATTATTGTTTAACTATTGTTAATTAACTATTACACTGAATTCCTTCCTATTTATATTTGCTACAAAACGCAGGTCCTCCATACACAACCGATATTCATATCGTCGAGAATTCTGGTAAAATGGCTCTCCTGGATAAACTGCTTCCTAAACTGAAAGCTCAAGGTTATCTTCTCGGCCGGGTATTGTTTCACTAAACCCATTGTCTATGGCCTCATCTCTTCTTCTAACACATGTATACTTCAAGTGAACTATCCATTCCTCCCTTTGTAAATGTTCATTTATATGACTTTTTATAATAACCCCTAACCTTTACCCCCCAACTCCCCAGTGGTATTCCCCTACATCTAAAATAACCCCCCCCCCCCTCCCGATATCCAACCCATACATTTGCAAAATCCTCCCTTACACCCACCTCCAGACTCCCGTGTGCTTATCTTCAGTCAAATGACACGTGTCCTTGACATCCTCGAGGACTACTGTCAATGGCGAGGTCATGACTACTGTCGCCTGGATGGTCAAACACCCCACGAAGACCGACAGGTCAGTTTGCATCTCCATCTCGTGTCTATATCTGCCATCTCTTGTCTTTATCTGCAATCTCTTGTCTATATCTGACATCTTATGTCTATATCTGCCATCTCTTGTCTATATCTACCATCTCTCGTCTATATCTACCATCTCTTGTCTATATCTACCATCTCTTGTCTTTATCTGCCATCTCTTGTCTATATCTACCATCTCTTGTCTATATCTACCATCTCTTGTCTATATATACCATCTCTTGTCTATATCTACCATCTCTTGTCTATATATACCATCTCTTGTCTATATCTACCATCTCTTGTCTATATCTACCATCTCTTGTCTATATCTACCATATATTGTCTATATCTGCCATCTAGTGTCTATATCTGCCATACCTTGTCTATATCTGCCATCTCTTGTCTATATCTGACATCTTGTGTCTATATCTGCAATCTATTGTCTATATCTGCCATCTCGTGTCTATATCTGACATCTTGTATCTACATCTGACATCTCGTGTCTATATCTGACATCTCGTGTCTATATCTGCAATCTATTGTCTATATCTGCCATCTCTTGTCTATATCTGTCATCTCTTGTCTATATCTACCATCTCTATATCTGCCATCTTTACAAATTAACTATTTACTTAACCTATTACATATTATAATCTATATTATATTTATATTACTCGTAGCATATCATTTTATATTAATTTTGAAGTTATAATTTTATAAATTATATGTTGAGAATAAGAAAGTGGAATTTGTGAAAGTTGAACTTTTCCTTGATACAATTCTCATAAATTAAAAGATCAAAGAACAACATTTCATTTACTCGAGTTGTTATGAGATGCTACTTTTGATTTAATATTTAATTAATACACTGGCTCATTGCATTTTCTCGCATACAAGTTTATTCAAGTTGTTATTGAAAACCCATTGTATACATTATGACCAGGATTTGAAATTGTATTGGATATCGATGGTTGATTCTCTGTACTAAAGCTTCCCTCTGCTTCACCTTTATTTCACTTATCTCTATTTACATTTCCTAATGTAAATTGTAATCAGTAATAGTGATAAGCCTTTATCTCTTAATCCGAACATCTCTCATTATATTTCTAAATTCTCTTCATTTTATACACTACTTTTAAACTCTACCTTTTCTCACGCCTCCTCTCGACCTCCTCTCGACCCCATCTCGACCCCATCTCGACCCCATCTCGTCCCCCTCTCTCAGAAATCCATTACGGAGTTCAATGCGCCCGGCTCCAAGAAGTTTGTGTTCATGTTATCAACTCGCGCCGGCGGTCTCGGCATCAACCTGGCGACTGCTGATATCGTCGTACTGTTCGACTCCGACTGGAACCCTCAAGTAGACCTGCAAGCCATGGTCGGTGCTCCCGTCCCCATTCCTGTCTCCGTCCCCGTCCGCCCCACCTCCCATTTCCATCTCTCCCCGCTTTCGTAGCGCCGTTTCCTTCCATTTTCACGGCGAACACTTTTGATTTCTACAGCCGGTCACCTCGGCCGGAACCCCCCGCCAAACCCCTCGCCAAACCCCCCGCCAAACCCCTCGCCAAACCCCCCGCCAAACCCCCGACAAACCCCCCGCCAAACCCCCGCCAAACCCCCCGCCAAACCCCCCACCAAACCCCCCGCCAACTCCGTATCCCTATTAGGGTGTAAACTCAATTCCTTTAAGACGTCAGCTGCGTTCACGCCTCCCCCTACTCACACCACCTCCCCCTACTCACACCACCTCCCCCTACTCACACCACCTCCCCCTACTCACACCACCTCGGCCCCTAGGACAGAGCTCATCGTATCGGCCAAATGAAACAAGTGAAAGTGTTCCGTCTGATCACGGAGAACACGGTCGAGGATCGTATCGTCGAGAGAGCCGAGATGAAACTGAAACTTGACAATGTGGTCATCCAACAAGGTCAATCGAGTCTATCTTTAATGAGTGTTTCAATAGGTTTATGTATTCCTAATGTTTCCACAGAATATTAATATAATATAATATAATATAAATATATATAACAATATAATATATGACATAATATATAATACTAAATCTATGACTCAAATTCTATTTATTGTAAAATATCAAAATATAATGTGTTAGGTTAACAACATTAACATTTGAAGTAAGGTCCTGTCTGCGATTACTGTTAGCTATGTATGTATTGATGTATATATGTATCCTGACCTCTGTACACCTAACATCTGTACACCTAACATCTGTACACCTGACCTCTGTACACCTAACATCTGTACACCTAACATCTGTATACCTGACCTCTGTACACCTGACCTCTGTACACCTAACCTCTGTACACCTGACCTCTAGGTCGTCTTACCGATGCTGGCAAGAAACTTGGCAAGGACGAAGTTTTGTCTATGATTCGTCATGGAGCTAACCACGTCTTCGCCTCCAAAGACAGCACAATCACTGATGATGACATTGATGCGATCCTAGAACGTGGAGAGAAAATGGTTACTGTTCTTATACTAATCTAAGACTTGTTATACAATGATCTTAACCTTATCTTACATTCATAATGTCATATCTTTATAACAGTTGTCTCAATTAATTATTATCTTAAATTTCATTTAATATTATCTATCAACAAAAAATGTTTTTGAATAGAAAATATATATATGTATATAAATTTATATGTATACCATAATCTGCCTTAGTAATAAAGTATATCATTCCAATTATAAAGTATTTAATAAGAATATCATCCCAATTATAAAGTATTTACTAAAGTATATCATCCCAAATATAAAGTATTTAATAAAGAATATCATTCCAATTATAAAGTATTTAATAAAGTATATCATCCCAATTATAAAGTATTTAATAAAGTATTTAATAAAGTATATCATCCCAATTATAAAGTATTTAATAAAGTATATCATCCCAATTATAAAGTATTTAATAAAGTATATCATTCCAATTATAAAGTATTTAATAAAGTATATCATCCCAATTATAAAGTATTTAATAAAGTATATCATTCCAATTATAAAGTATATCATCCCAATTATAAAGTATTTAATAAAGTATATCATCCCGATTATAAAGTATTTACTAAAGTATATCATCCCGATTATAAAGTATTTCATAAAGTATATCATTCCAATTATAAAGTATTTAATAAAGTATATCATCCCAATTATAAAGTATTTAATAAAGTATTTAATAAAGAATATAATCCCAATTATAAAGTATTTACTAAAGTATATCATCCCGATTATAAAGTATTTAATAAAGTATATAATCCCAATTATAAAGTATTTACTAAAGTATATCATCCCAATTATAAAGTATTTACTAAAGTATATCATCCCGGTTATAAAGTATTTAATAAAGTATATAATCCCGATTATAAAGTATTTAATAAAGTATATAATCCAGATTATAAAGTATTTAATAAAGTATATAATCCCGATTATAAAGTATTTAATAAAGTATATCATTCCAATTATAAAGTATTTAATAAAGTATATAATCCCGAATATAAAGTATTTAATAAAGTATATAATCCCTGATTTCTTATAGACTGAAGAATTAAAAACCAAAATGGACGGATTAGGGGAAACGAATCTCAAGAATTTCTCTATGGACATAGACGGACCAAATGATTCAAAGGATTACACTGTCTATAACTTTGAAGGTCAAGATTATAAGAACAAACAGAAAGGAAGTTAGTTACCAAATGTCGGTGTTTGCGTATTTATTATATTTTATTAATAATTCATAACAAATTTAATTATATATTGAGAATAAGAAAGTGGAATTTGTGAAAGTTGAACTTTTCCTTGATACAATTCTCATAAAATAAAAGATCAAAGAACAACATTTCATTTGCTCGAGTTGTTATGAGATGCTACTTTTGATTTAATATTTAATTGTTAAGTATCTTCTATAAGGCATCTTAACCACATCTCATCACCCATTATCTCATCACCCATCATCTTAAGGCCCCGCCGAACCAGCCTCCACCTCACCATCCCACACCTCACCATCCCACACCTCAACATTCCACACCACACCTCACCATCCCATACCTCACCATCCCATACCTCACCACCTCACCCCACACCACACCACCTCACCCCACACCACCCCACCCCACACCACACCACACCTCACCATCTCACACCCCACACCTCACCACCCCATACCTCTCACACCCCACACCTCACCACCCCATACCTCTCCATCCCATACCACCCCACACCACCTCACACCAACCCACACCTCACCACACCTCACCACCCCATACCTCACCATCTCGCTACATCTCGCTACATCTTACTTACTACCTCAATTTCACCTCGCCACTCACTCCTTTAACATCCATCTCCCCACCACCCTCTACTCCACTCATGACTTTATTATATATTATTAATAATTCATAACAAATTTAATTATATATTGAGAATAAGAAAGTGGAATTTGTGAAAGTTGAACTTTTCCTTGATACAATTCTCATAAATTAAAAGATCAAAGAACAACATTTCATTCGCTCGAGTTGTTATGAGATGCTACTTTTGATTTAATATATAATTGTTAAGTATCTTCTATAAGGCATCTTAACCACATCTCACCACCCATTATCTCATCACCCATCATCTTAAGGCCCCGCTGAACCAGCCTCCACCTCACCATCCCACACCCCACACCACACCACCACACACCAGACCTCACCATTCCACCCCACACCACCCAACACCACCCAACACCACCCAACACCACCCAACACCAACCAACACCACCCAATACCACCCAACACCACCCAACACCACCCAACACCACCCAACACCACCCAACACCTCACTATTCCACACGTCACAATTTCACACCTTACCATCCCACTCAATCCCCCACACCACCCCACACCACCCCACACCACCTCACCATCCCACACCTCACCATTCCACACCCCACACCTCACCATCTCGCTACATCTAACTTACTACCTCAATTTCACCTCGCCACTCACTCCTTTAACATCCTTCTCATCACCACCCTCTACTCCACTTATGACTTTATTATATTTTATTAATAATTCATAACAAATTTAATTATATATTGAGAATAAGAAAGTGGAATTTGTGAAAGTTGAACTTTTCCTTGATACAATTCTCATAAATTATAAAATCAAAGAACAACATTTCATTTGCTCGAGTTGTTATGAGATGCTACTTTTGATTTAATATTTAATTGTTAAGTATCTTCTATAAGGCATCTTAACGACATCTCACCACCCATTATCTCATCATCCATCATCTTAAGGCATCCATCATCCATTATCTCATCAACCAGTCTCCACCTCACCATCACACACCCCACACCACACCACCCCACACCTCACCATCCCACACCTCACACCATCCCACACCTCACCCCACACCTCACCATCCCTCACCCCTCACCCTTCACCCCGTCTCCGCCGCAGTAAAGTGGATAGAGCCGCCGAAGCGTGAACGCAAGGCAAACTATGCCGTAGACTCGTACTTCCGGGATGCATTTCGTACTCCGGAGCCCAAGGTCGTGCGAGCTCCCCGACCACCCAAACAGCCCAACGTTCAGGACTTTCAATTCTTTCCGCCGCGTCTCTTCGTCCTCCTCGAACAGGAGATCTACAGTTTCCGCAAGAACATCGGCTACAAGGTTTACCACTCTCCGTCTCCATTTACGTCGAGTCCATTTTCAATTCGTCGTTCAATTTCCGCGTATTCGTGAAGAGTTTCCGAAACAGTTTCAAAAAGATTATTTTAGACTTTGTATTCAATTATGTGTGTTTTCTTAGAAAATCGCCTTCGCCCCAAGTCCCGACTAGATTTAAAAGGATGAAACTACTCATTGCAGGTACCTTTTGATCCGGAACAAGATGAAGGAAAGGTGAAACGTAACGAGGAACAGGAGAAGATAGACAACAGCATTGATCTTACTGAAGATGAAATGCTAGAGAAGGAGAAACTCCTCACTATGGTTTGTGGAGTGTTGCCCCCACTCAGCCCCATATCAAAATCACGTCCTTATAGGTCTTGAGAATTGGGAAATCTTAATAATATAAAACTATATTATATAATTTTAACAACTTTAGGATTCCTTATATACTTATATTGTACTTATAAATTACTATTTAATTTACTTGTATTATAAAGTCTGTAGTATTGTAGTATGGGTATGCTAATCTTTACTTCTCTCTCTCTCTATCTCTCTCTCACCCTCTCACCCTCCCTACCTCCCTCCCTCCCTCCCTCCCTCCCTCCCTCCCTCCCTCCCTCCCTCCCTCCCTCCCTCCCTCACTAACGATTTCTACCTCCTTAGGGTTTCCTGAATTGGAACAAGCGTGACTTCAATCAGTTCGTAAAGGCCAACGATCGATTCGGTCGAGATGACATCAACAGTATCTCGCGCGAAGTCGACGGAAAACGACCAGCCGAGGTCAGTTGAGGTCAACCGAGGTCATACGCTCCCGCTCGGGTGATTACGAATGCCCTCTCTATTCGGGTCCATACTGTTTATAGACGTTCGAATTAGACTCGCCCCCTGCACTACCCCTCGCCCCCTGCACTACCCCTCGCCCCTGCACTACCCCTCGCCCCCTGCACTACACCTCGCCCCCTGCACTACCCCTCGCCCCCTGCACTACCCCTCGCCCCCTGCACTACCCCTCGCCCCCTGCACTACCCCTCGCCCCCTGCACTACCCCTCGCCTCTGCACTACCCCTCGCCTCTGCACTACCCCTCGCCCCCTGCACTACCCCTCGCTCCTACACTACCCCTCGCCCCCTGCACTACCCCTCGCCCCCTGCACTACCCCTCGCTCCTGCACTACCCCTCGCCCCCTGCACTACCCCTCGCCCCCTGCACTACCCCAGGTCCTCGAGTACTCCAAGGTGTTTTGGGTGCGTTGCCGTGAACTTCAAGACATCGAGAAGATCATGCAGCAGATTGAACGAGGCGAGGCCAAAATCGTCCGAAAATCGCTGGTCAAAGTCATCCTCGATAAAAAGGTTGGTAATCGGGTAGTTATGTTGGTAATCGGGTAGTTTGGTTGGTAATCGGGTAGTTTGGTTGGTAATCTGGTAGTTTGGTTGGTATTCGGGTAGTTTGGTTGGTAATCGGGTAGTTTGGTTGGTAATCGGGTAGTTTGGTTGGTAATCGAGTAGTTTGGTTGGTAATCGGGTAGTTTGGTTGGTAATCGAGTAGTTTGGTTGGTATTCGGGTAGTTTGGTTGGTAATCGGGTAGTTTGGTTGGTAATCTGGTAGTTATGTTGGTAATCGGGTAGTTTGGTTGGTAATCTGGTAGTTATGTTGGTAATCTGGTAGTTATGTTGGTAATCTGGTAGTTATGTTGGTAATCTGGTAGTTATGTTGGTAATCTGGTAGTTATGTTGGTAATCGGGTAGTTATGTTGGTAATCGGGTAGTTTGGTTGGTAATCGGGTAGTTTGGTTGGTAATCTGGTAGTTATGTTGGTAATCGGGTAGTTTGGTTGGTAATCGGGTAGTTTGGTTGGTAATCTGGTAGTTATGTTGGTAATCTGGTAGTTATGTTGGTAATCGGGTAGTTTGGTTGGTAATCTGGTAGTTATGTTGGTAATCTGGTAGTTTGGTTGGTAATCTGGTAGTTATGTTGGTAATCGGGTAGTTTGGTTGGTAATCTGGTAGTTATGTTGGTAATCGGGTAGTTATGTTGGTAATCGGGTAGTTTGGTTGGTAATCGGGTAGTTTGGTTGGTAATCTGGTAGTTATGTTGGTAATCTCGTAGTTTGGTTGGTAATCGGGTAGTTGGTTGGTAATCGGGTAGTTATGTTGGTAATCTGGTAGTTATGTTGGTAATCGGGTAGTTTGGTTGGTAATCGGGTAGTTTGGTTGGTAATCTGGTAGTTATGTTGGTAATCTGGTAGTTGGTAATCTGGTAGTTATGTTGGTAATCTGGTAGTTATGTTGGTAATCTGGTAGTTATGTTGGTAATCGGGTAGTTTGGTTGGTAATCGGGTAGTTTGGTTGGTAATCTGGTAGTTATGTTGGTAATCTGGTAGTTATGTTGGTAATCTGGTAGTTATGTTGGTAATCTGGTAGTTATGTTGGTAATCTGGTAGTTATGTTGGTAATCGGGTAGTTTGGTTGGTAATCTGGTAGTTATGTTGGTAATCTGGTAGTTATGTTGGTAATCTGGTAGTTATGTTGGTAATCGGGTAGTTTGGTTGGTAATCTGGTAGTTATGTTGGTAATCGGGTAGTTTGGTTGGTAATCGGGTAGTTTGGTTGGTAATCTGGTAGTTATGTTGGTAATCTGGTAGTTATGTTGGTAATCTGGTAGTTATGTTGGTAATCGGATAGTTTGGTTGGTAATCGGGTAGTTTGGTTGGTAATCTGGTAGTTATGTTGGTAATCTGGTAGTTATGTTGGTAATCTGGTAGTTATGTTGGTAATCTGGTAGTTATGTTGGTAATCTGGTAGTTATGTTGGTAATCTGGTAGTTATGTTGGTAATCTGGTAGTTATGTTGGTAATCGGGTAGTTTGGTTGGTAATCTGGTAGTTATGTTGGTAATCGGGTAGTTATGTTGGTAATCTGGTAGTTATGTTGGTAATCGGGTAGTTTGGTTGGTAATCTGGTAGTTATGTTGGTAATCGGGTAGTTTGGTTGGTAATCTGGTAGTTATGTTGGTAATCGGGTAGTTATGTTGGTAATCGGGTAGTTTGGTTGGTAATCTGGTAGTTATGTTGGTAATCGGGTAGTTATGTTGGTAATCGGGTAGTTTGGTTGGTAATCGGGTAGTTTGGTTGGTAATCGGGTAGTTTGATTGGTAATCGGGTAGTTTGGTTGGTAATCTGGTAGTTTGGTTGGTAATCGGGTAGTTTGGTTGGTAATCGGGTAGTTTGGTTGGTAATCGGGTAGTTTGGTTGGTAATCGGGTAGTTTGGTTGGTAATCGGGTAGTTTGGTTGGTAATCGGGTAGTTTGGTTAGTAATCGGGTAGTTATGTTGGTAATCGGGTAGTTTGGTTGGTAATCGGGTAGTTTGGTTGGTAATCGAGTAGTTTGGTTGGTAATCGGGTAATTTGGTTGGTAATCGGGTAGTTTGGTTGGTAATCTGGTAGTTTGGTTGGTAATCTGGTAGTTTGGTTGGTAATCGGGTAGTTTGGTTGGTAATCGGGTAGTTTGGTTGGTAATCGGGTAGTTTGGTTGGTAATCGGGTAGTTATGTTGGTAATCGGGTAGTTTGGTTGGTAATCTGGTAGTTTTGTTGGTAATCGAGTAGTTTGGTTGGTAATCGGGTAATTTGGTTGGTAATCGGGTAGTTTGGTTGGTAATCTGGTAGTTTGGTTGGTAATCTGGTAGTTTGGTTGGTAATCGGGTAGTTTGGTTGGTAATCGGGTAGTTTGGTTGGTAATCGGGTAGTTTGGTTGGTAATCGGGTAGTTTGGTTGGTAATCTGGTAGTTTGGTTGGTAATCGGGTAGTTTGGTTGGTAATCGGGTAGTTTGGTTGGTAATCGGGTAGTTTAGTTATATCATAGTTACTTTGCAAGTTCCTCGCACATTATATAAAGAGTTATAAGCAATTTATGGATTCGATATCTAAAAAATATTGAGGGATTGCTCAATTTAATCGTTAATAGATACTAATACTAACTCTATTATATAAATGATATCTCTTAAAATGTTTTATAGAATCATCTACATTTTGTACAAAATATTATATAATAATTGTATATTTCATATCGAAACTATTGTTGTGTTATAATTGGATTAAATTATATTTATCTTATTATAAATTATAGACAAATAGAGATCTAAATATACTGGATATACTGAACAAAAGTGATCAGCCTTATAAGATACATTATATAATGAATAATAATATTCTATAATTAAAAAAGTAACTAGTGAAAATATCTATTTAATATCATAAAAGTATCGATTAGAAAAATAAATATTAATTTTAAAATTTTCAAATCAATGAAATATTAATATAAATATTGCTACAAATAATAAATGAAATATGTATTTAATCATAACATCTGTATAATGCAATATTTATGAATACAATTATATTTTTAACTTAAATATTTCCCACAAAAAAACATTGCAATAATGATGGTCCTTAAGTAGAGAGTACGTTTAGATATCAAATTTAAATAATCTGTGATCAACAGGTCAGAATCCTATCTCATTTTCTAGGAGTTTTGACCACTACCTTCTTTCACAGATAAACCGATACCGGGCTCCATTCCACCAGCTCCGTCTGCAGTATGGTTGGTACATGAGTACACCGTATGAATTGACCTTAGGGCTTTATTATAGTGGAGCTTACTTCTGGACCCCTAGAGTGCATATTATTACTGACCTTGTGAATGAACCCTAGAGAGAACCTTTTAGTGCATATTAATAATGGATTTATAAGTTAAAGATCCTTGCATATGGAATATTAATAGATCTAATGGATCTTATGAATATAGCTTATTTGTGGAGCTTATTAATTGGCTTCATTTGTGGACCTTATTTATGGGCCTTTTTGATCTTATTAGTAGACCATAAGAGTGTACTTAATAAATGCACCTTATAAATGTAATTATAGAGTTATTAAGTATCTTAGATCCTAAATCCCAATTAATGCATAATAAGTGATAGAAAGTGTTCGCGATTACACGGTCAACTGACCTCTCCTCCCCTACCACGCCCTTAAAAGTGAATCCCTTCCCAGGCACCAATAAGGGTAAGAATTACACCGAGGATGAGGACCGCTACCTGATCTGCATGCTTCACTCTCTCGGCATCGACAGCGATAATGTCTACGATGAACTAAGGTCCACTTTACGTCGTTGCTCTCAGTTCAAATTCGACTGGTTCATCAAGTCAAGGACTGCACTGGTATGTGGGTCACGGTGCACTTACCTATTTCTAGGTTAAACTCACTTGCTAATCCTAGGTTACCCCTCACCTGCATATTACTAGGCTAACCCTCACCTGCCTATTCTAGGTTAACCCTCACTTGTTTATTTCTATGTTAACCCTCACCTGCTTATTTATCGGTTAACCCTCACCTGTATATATCTAGGTTAACCCTCACCTGCCTATTTCTAGGTTAACCCTTATCTGGCTATTTCTAGGCTAACCCTCACATGTATATTTCTAGGCGAATCCTCACCTGCCTATTTCTAGGTTACCCCTCATCTGTATATTAATAGGATAACCCTCACCTGTCTATTTATAGGTTAACCCTCACTTGTCATTTATCGGTTAACCCTCACCTGTATATATCTAGGTTAACACACACCTGCCTATTCCTATAATACAACTCACCTGCCTATTGCTAGGTTAACCCTACTTTGCTTATTTCTAGGTTAACCCTCACTTGAATATTTCTAGGCTAATACTCACTTTCCTATTTCTAAGCTAATACTCACTTTCCTATTTCTAGACTACCCCTCACCTGCATTATATTCTTATCTACATATATATTATTACTCACTAAATTATTTCACTTTAGAATTCATTTTGCACTCCCTTTCTCCCTATTCTTCTTGTTCATTTCCTCAATTATCTCCTCGACCAATAGGAACTCTCTCGTCGCTGCAACACGTTGATTAATCTTATTGAACGAGAACACACTGAAATGGAGGAGAAGGAAAAAGCCGAACAAATCAAGAAGAAGAAGGAACAACTAAAGGTGTTTTATTGTGTATGCCTGTATGTATGTATGTATCTCTGCATGTATGTATGTATGTATGTATGTATGTATGTATGTATATATGTCTGTCTGTCTGTATGTATGTCTGTATGTCTGTCTGTATGTATGTATGTATGTATGTATGTATGTATGTATGTATCTCTGTATGTCTGTATCTCTGTATGTATGTATGTATGTATCTCTGTATGTATGTCTGTATGTATCTCTGTATGTATGTCTGTATGTATCTCTGTATGTAAATGTGTATGCGTCTATAAATTGAAATCCTCATTTTCAAAGCCTTCAAAATGCAGTTGTAGAATTTGCACATTTTAACATATGTACTAACACGTGTATTTGTAAATATTTATTAACAAATAGCATAGAATACATACCTACATTTTTACAAACTGTTTAAAGAAATATATTTATACTTAGAAAGTTACTCTTCTAGAAATATCTTTAATATGTTGATTATTTATTTGCATTCAATTGAGAATAAGAAAGTGGAATTTGTGTGAGAGTAATTATTAAGAGATCAAATAACATTTCATTTACTCGAGTTGTTATGAAATAATACTTTTGATTTAATAAGTAACTGAGATTTTGTATGTATATATTTATCTTTAAATAAGAAGTTTACAAGTATATTTCAACTTATATTTTACAGAAACGTAAAACTGAGACTGTAAGTGGAACTGCCAAAAGAAGGAAAAACTAATTTATATATTATTTTATTTTATCATTAAATTTCATATTATTTATAATAAAACATCTATTTACAAAACTTACGTCTAGTCATTTATAGACCTAATTGAAAATGTATATATAATATAAAAACAATATTACAGTACAAATCTTACATCGAGACAAATATATATTTATTATAAACTAATTTATGTACAATTCCATATAAAGATAATATTATGGCGGCGATGGTATAAATGTGCTCAATGCCGTAGATAATAGTCTATGGCGGTAGAAAATGCTGCAAATCCCATAGCCCCCAAGATACCGGGTTTCAGTCCAGCTGTAAATTGTATCAATATTAACTGAAGTATATGAATGATGATAAGTATGTTCATATTAATTCATATTCATAATCTTCGCGTAAACATATTTATCGATAAAATCTGATACATTGATAAGGCGTGAAATATTTCTGGTTCAACTCTGACCTCGTAAACCCAGAACTCCTCCAACAATTCCTCCGGATATTGTGCCGTTTATCAATTCACTTTTTCCTCTATACTTTATAAATGTCGCAGATAAATTAGTATTTAGTTACGAGATGGAATTGAAAATATTTAGAAATGACATTTTGAGAAATTGTCAAATTATTTTATATTCAAAATATAATTATGGATATTTTAAATATTGTATTTTGCTATAAAAGAATTTTATTTATCTAATGATGATTTCATATCTATCCTGGTAAAACAATATACTAAAGTATCTATATTATTAATTTAATGATGAATTAATGTATTGTTAATATAATGTATTATTAATATATTGTTAGTATAATATTAAATTAAGGTTAACTTTAAAAAAAATACATTTATTAATAATGTATTTGTTATTAATATACTTTATAAACAGTTTAAATGTAAACTAGTAGATCAATCACTTCAAGTATTCACTGAGTACATCCCTAGTATTATTTGCTGAGTACATCCCTAGTTGTATTCGCTGAGTACATCCCTAGTAGTATTCGCTGAGTACATCCCTAGTTGTATTCGCTGAGTACATCCCTAGTAGTATTCGCTGAGTAAATCCCTAGTATTATTTGCTGAGTAAATCCATAGTAGTATTCGCTGAGTAAATCCCTAGTAGTATTCGCTGAGTAAATCTCTAGTAGTATTCGCTGAGTAAATCCCTAGTAGTATTTGCTGATTAAATCCCTAGTAGTATTCGCTGAGTACATCTCTAGTAGTATTCGCTGAGTAAATCCCTAGTAGTATTCGCTGAGTAAATCTCTAGTAGTATTCGCTGAGTAAATCCCTAGTAGTATTTGCTGATTAAATCCCTAGTAGTATTCGCTGAGTAAATCCCTAGTAGTATTCGCTGAATAAATCCCTAGTAGTATTCGCTGAGTAAATCCCTAGTAGTATTCGCTGAGTAAATCCCTAGTAGTATTCGCTGAGTAAATCCCTAGTAGTTTTCGCTGAGTACATCCCTAATTGTATTCGCCAGAGTACATCCCTAGTAGTATTCGCTAAGTACATCACTAGTAGTATTTGCTGAGTAAATCCCTAGTAGTTTTCGCTGAGTACATCTCTAGTAGTATTCGTTGAGTACATCCCTAGTAGTATTCGCTGAGTACATCCCTGTGGTGTTCACTGGAGCGGAACCAACCGTTTCAACGCAACACTCCGTTCCGGCGAACATGGCACCGATCATCGCAAAGTTTTTACTGTAGGACAGAGTCCTCGCCTTCATCTCCCGCCAGGTGTTCTTCAGCGTCGGAGTCTCCGTGCCAGTGATATTCGGGTCGATACCGGCGGTGAACAGTCCGAACGCACCTCCCAATGCGAAACCTACGTGTGGAGGTTTGCGGACATCGTAACGTCGTAAACATCGTAATTTCTAAGATGTTTATTGCGGCTAAAAATATCTTTGGATAAATGTATAACCATCGATAATAGATGTGGATTTTTTTATTATCGATTATTCATAGTCTGAAAACACATTTATATTGTATAAACAAACTAAATTCATTACTTTAAAGTTTAACATATACATACTAAATAGTGTATATGTGCAGATAAGACATATTATTATAACATGCATAACTGTATTGATAACAATATTTCGTTTTATTATTATAAAATATCATATAAGAATATTATATTTATATTATTTATATATATTATAATGAAAAATTAAATAATAGTAGATATATTTAAGTATTCGTTAAAAGGTGTAAAACATTCTAAAAACATCAATATATGTTTCATAATATATATATCCAGAATTATAATATTTGTACAGTATTTGACTTTTATAAAAATTAACTTTACATTGAATTTATAAAATAAGAACGAAGTTCTATGGACTCCTTGATTGAGACTTTAGAGTAACTAATAGTCATAAATACATAATGTATGGAAAAGATCCGATGGTCACTCCCATTTACTGCACAATAATTATAATATAAAATTTAAATAAACTAGATTAACTAGATTTAGTTTAGGTATATATAATAGTAGAATTATTTAAGTTTATTAATACTCATATTATAAAGGCATTGATTATAATTTATTCGCATTGCATAAGCATATATATATATTAAAAAAATATATAATAGTGTAAAATGTAATATGAACCTATAACACAGCTCATCGTAGTTTTAAATAGACAACTTTCCATAGCTGCAGAAATTCTAATTTCTTCAGGGCTTTTCTCTGGGTAGGGAATACCTAGTGGAGCGCTAAATATCGTTTTATAATCTTTCTTATCACCTATCATTTTATCCATTTGAATATACCACTTACTAGACGTAATTGGCAATATACTATCTTCTTCATTTTGCAAAACATTTTTTGCAGTTATCGATGGAATTAAATTTGAATTTGAGGGCATAGCCATGATTATTTACCAATGATTAATTTAATATCTATAAATAAAATTTGTTATATTCTTTGATTACATTTCAGAATTTATTTAAATTTGAATATTTTAAATAAATAAATAATATATAATTACTATTTATAATAGTTAGTATTAGGAGATTATTATATATAATTTATATAAGTAAATTAATTCATCAATCATAATAATTGTTTTTAGTTAGTCATTTAATGATTGGTTATTGAAAAGAAAAAATAATAATTTCAATTTAAGTAGCTACTTGTTAAAAATAAATGCGGTATGTAAATATTTCTTACGCGCAACACGTTTGGTGTTTAGAAATCAATGATTTACCTAACGAATAATTAACAGTTGTGTATTCAAATGATTTAGTTTAATCGTAAGTAAACAATGTATTCAGCAATTTAATTATTATATATATATTATGCTTAATCATAACCATGCTAATGTGCGATTATTTTGTACTGTGTGCAATGAAATATTTTAATCGCATTGATCTCATGACTTGTGTTTATTAGATCAGTAATATATGTGTGACATCGATTAAGCATATATATATAACATGTTAAATGTAATAAAATAAATAAAATTAAAGTGATAATATGAGTATTATTTATTTATTAATATAATGTATAATTAATATAATAGTTGTATATTTAATAAAGATATAATGACGATATTGCAAACAATATTGATATCAATA
This sequence comes from Osedax frankpressi, assembly GCA_964035775.1. Lineage (NCBI taxonomy): Eukaryota > Metazoa > Annelida > Polychaeta > Sabellida > Siboglinidae > Osedax > Osedax frankpressi. The sequence continues at coordinate 40,980,456 of OZ038313.1, forward strand.
ATAAATTCTATGTCTACAAATGTTGTCTACATGTCAGATTAATAAACATGGATGTTACAAATAAGTTAATAAACATATCAAAATATAGGCTTTTATTATTTTGTCCCGACAGCAATCAAAAAATAATTATTATTATTATACTATCGTCCCATTGCAATGAGTTATCAACAAACTTGTATACGGAATTCACCCGCTGTTAACCATCCATAATGTAAATATACTAACATATACTAATGTCTACGCCATGATACGTCAGACTAGCTAACGACACCCTAGTCGTATTAACATGCTTATCATCGCGGTTAAGTCGTATAGATATCTATTAAGTTATATAATAATAAATGATTCCTTCCCTCCGTATCGTTAGGTATCCTAGTTTCTAACCGAGATTTTGTTTTTGATTAAATCGTTTCAATAGATCTTTGGATCAATATTAATAATTATATATAGGGTACAATTACACTGTGTTATAGTGTACTACAGTGTATCGATTGTACTCCAGTGTATTGGTAAATAGGTGCGCATGTAATAGATTACAAACATTAATATGTCATCAACTCACACCGCAATATCTTCTACGTTTATCCCAATAACTCAAAATAACTAATATCTACAATTTCGCTTTGTTAACGATGTTAATAATATATTTTCTTACATGCAAATTTCTTACTCTAATATTATTCATTATTGACTTTTAAAACTCTTGTTATTGGATGGTTTTACGGATGTTCAATTGGACGGGGTGGCAGCATTTGAACTCTTTAGTAGTTGATCCTAAATCGCTAGTGGTGAATACACGTAACTAATAAAGACTGCATTGAAATCAATTAAATTTGTGATATTCCTATTTATGTATTATTTTAGTTGTTAATTTATAACTAATTAGTTTTATTAAATCAACTAAAAGTCTATTTTACGAGGAGTGTTACGAGAGGTCGACTGGTGTTTCTTAATCGCATATGTCTCAACGCCTCAAGGATCGCTGTAAGCGAAATGTCTCTGAATCAGTTCATGCACCCTCGGAACCCCTACAAAAAGGCTCCAGATTTTAAGGAACTAGCCGCACAATATCCTGAATTCAACGAACACATCACAATCGATGAAAAAGGTTCTTTTTTTAATAATACGATCAGAAAATATAAAAATAAACCTAGAAAAGTGGAGTGTTACGGTATTATTACAATAATTAATCAACATTTTCAAATGTTTTCTCGAGATTCTCCGAAGGGCGTATTTTATAAATTGCACTGTAATCCATTTGTATTAGAATTTAACATACTAGCTAGATATAATAATTAGCCGTAATAAACTGCATACTTTTTATCTTAAAAAGTCTTTTTTTAACTTAAAAAGTCTACAAATAATTATATAGTCCTGTTTTCTCGAATGTCTAAGTATTAGGTATTAGTTCTATTAACAACGAATGAAGTGTTGCGATCAATAAAAGAATAGCAATGCAAGTATTCGACTGTCTATGTAGTGTATAGAACATTACAATGTCGGCTTATGAACACTGATGACTTCATTGCCATCGTAACACTTTCATTATCTTCTAGGAGTTGAATTTAGACAATTCAGGCGATGAACTGTTAGATAAGAATTCTTATTAAGATAAGTGTAATTCAATATTATCATTTAGGGTACTTGCAAAGTTCTGCGTGACATAAAATGTACGCAACCAACGATTATCCAAACAAACTCTAGCCCGTCGGCTTCGATGTTCCATTTACGCTGTAATCCAGGCGGCGCTAGGCTGAACTTCAAGGAGCCGGCGGCGTTGCGAGCGTTGAGTCGCGTCCTGCTTCGAAGGGACTTCGAGCTCGATGTTACGTTGCCGAGAGATCGCCTGGTACCCGCTTTGCCCTTACGCCTGAACTACCTGCTCTGGGTCGAGGATCTGTTGACGCTGAATTCGCTGGACCGCGACGTCAAGGGCGTCGATATCGGTATATAACTGGGCGTATTCGTGGGTTTGGTTCTCGGTGTTTGGGAGTACGTTTCTTAGCGTGTAGATGTTTGCGATGTGAGGTGTGAGGTTGATATTAATATTAAATTTTAAAAATCAATTAAAAAACAACTCATTTTAATGATATACATTTACTTATTCAATATTTAAATTTAAAACATGAAATCTGTTAAAAAATATTGTTATTATTGTTTACTTTGGGGTACAAGTTTATTATGTTGGTTTCATTGCATAGCGAATATTCAATTATTTAAGAATGTCTACCAATAGAAACTCACGAGAACCTCAATCCGTCCAGGCACCGGAGCTTCGTGCGTATACCCATTGCTGGCGGCTCGCAGAAAACAATGGTGTTTCCTGGCAACCGAAATCAACGAGTTTAGTGCGGAGTGTGCCCGGAGAAACGTCGAGGATAATAATCTCCAACACCTCATCGAAGGTTCGACCAATGATTATCTACCCCTTTGATGGTTACACTAACGCATTACACCCAGTTCTATTGATCTCACTATTATGTGTTGACTAACACATTTACGTAAGATAAAATAGATTCAAACTTAATATTACAATATTAAGTTAAATTCTAATCCGAGGTGGAATACTTACATAATATCTCCTTTTTTGCTAAAATCTCATCTCAATACCTTTTCACCCGCTCACATATACCATCATATTACTGCTACCATGACTACCCACTATCTCCAGCCACTAAACTATAAACACTAACTACTAGCCACTAATCACAATCTCTCATTCCGCAGTACGTTTACAAACAGGAGTCAATGCTCCGATATTAGACAGAATGATGATGAAACAAATTGACACAGAGCTGTCAAGCGACACAGAGGTGACAGGCGACAAAGGGATGAAAAACGACACAGGGATGATAGGCGACATAGGGATGACAGTTGACACAGGGATGACAGGCGACACAGGGATGACAGGCGACACAGGGATGACAGGCGACACAGGGATGACAGGCGACACAAGGAAGACAGGTGACACAGGGATGACAGGCGACACAGGGATGACAGGCGACACAGGGGTGACAGGCGACACAGGGGTGACAGGTGACACAGGGATGACAGGCGACAAAGGGATGAAAAACGACACAGGGATGACAGGCGACATAGGGATGACAGTTGACACAGGGATGACAGGCGACACAGGGATGACAGGCGACACAAGGAAGACAGGTGACACAGGGATGACAGGCGACACAGGGATGACAGGCGACACAGGGGTGACAGGCGACACAGGGGTGACAGGTGACACAGGGATGACAGGCGACAAAGGGATGAAAAACGACACAGGGATGACAGGCGACATAGGGATGACAGTTGACACAGGGATGACAGGCGACACAGGGGTGACAGGCGACACAGGGATGACAGGTGACACAGGGATGACAGGTGACATAGGGATGACAGGCGACACAGGGATGACAGGGATGACATGTGACACAGGGAAGATAGGCGACATAGAGAAGACAGGCGACACAGAGATGACAGGCGACACAGGGATGACAGGCGACACAGGGATGACAGGCGACACAGGGATGACAGGTGACACAGGGCTGTCAAGTGACACAGGGATGACAGGTGACACAGGGATGACAGTTGACACAAGCGTGTCGGTTTATAAAACGAAGGTGGAGATTGTTGACTATAAACATAAAACGTGCTCCGTGGTAACGTCAACTGTCGAAGAAGGAGTTGAGCAGTCGGTGTCAACAGAAGATGCGTCAGATTTGGTCGCCACATCTCTGGAGGTGAAAATAACGGTTCCTCTTGAAGCCGTCGACTGCTCGAGGTCGGAGGACCTGATAACCGGCGTTCCACCGACTGCCGGTAGTATAAACTCCATAAACTCCAGTTGCACCGTCGACAATAACCCGTGCGTTACACCCACCACGAGCACCATTTCCTCCAGCACCGCTGCCACCGTTACTGCTACAATAACTGCCACCACAACGACACACCCTACTAATGGACCCTACACATTTTGTATGTGCAACCCCCCTTTTTTCGCAAGTAACCTCGACTCCTGGGGCATGCTCGACGAACCACGAAAGAAACGCCGGAAACTCGACATCGTTTGCGAGGATTCGCGTTGGTTTCCCATACTTTCTATTTCTATTTTTAGTGTAGGTTTTCGTCTGTTTTACTTTGCACTATAATAGTAAAGGTTAGGTTATAGTTTTAGCTTGAAATGTATGTTTTAAAATATTATAGTGTTAAATAATTGTTTATGTTTGAGTATGGAAGTCTATTGAAAATAAATTAAAATTACCAAAAAGTTACAATACAATTACAATACAGTTACAATACAGTTACAATACAATTACAATACAGTTACAATACAGTTACAATACAGTTACAATACACTTACAATTCAGTTACAATATAGTTACAATACAGTTACAATATAGTTACAATACAATTACTTTAAAATTACTGTAAAGATACAGAAAAGTTACTGTAAAATTGTCGTAAAGTAACTGTAAAGTTACGTCGGCTACCTCCTCGCGATACTAACCACGCCCTCCTCGCGATAATAACCACGCCCCCTCGCGATAATAACCACGCCCCCTCGCGATACCAACCACGCCCACTCGCAGCATCGCAATACGTCGACGAGGAGCCGTTGGATAGGCCACACCCCCATTCGGTGAGTACAGCTGCACCCGACGAAGCCGTCACCCCTGGAGGTGAGGTGGTCTTCGTGTCGCGTCTAATTGCTGAGAGTTTGAAATTAACAAACGCCATAAAGTTATTCCGAATAAGTTTTCATGATTATCATAAATTTTTGTCTATAAATTTGATTTCAAATCAAATAGAAAATTGTTATATTTATAATTGAATTAATAGATGTGATATGTTACCTCTATACCTCTATCTAAGTACTCGATAACATATTGAATTATAAATAACGATTGTTATGATAATAAAATTGCGTTGATTCCGATGCACATTCTCAAAACATACCCACTACCTACTATCCACTACCCACTACCTACTACCCACTACCCACTACCTACTACATACTATCCACTACCTACTACCCACTACCCACTACCTACTACTCACTACCCACTACCCACTACTCACTACCCACTACCCACTACCTATTACCCACTACCCACTACACACTACTCACTACCCACTACCTACTACCCACTACCCACTACCCACCACTCACTACCCACTACCTACTACCCACTACACACTACCCACTACCTACTACCCACTACCTACTACCCACTACCCACTACCCACTACCCACTACCCACTACCCACTACCCACTACCCACTACCCACTACCCACTACCTACTACCCACTACCTACTACCTACTACCTACTACCCACTACCCACTACCCACTACCCACTACCCACTACCCACTACCCACTACCCACTACCCACTACCCACTACCCACTACCCACTACCTACTACCTACTACCCACTACCCACTACCCACTACCCACTACCTACTACCCACTACCTACTACCCACTACCTACTACCCACTACCCACTACCCACTACCCACTACCCACTACCCACTACCTACTACCTACTACCCACTACCCACTACCCACTACCTACTACCCACTACCCACTACCCACTACCTACTACCGACTACCTACTACCCACTACCCACTACCCACTACCCACTACCCACTACCCACTACCCACTACCCACTACCCACTACCTACTACCTACTACCTACTACCTACTACCCACTACCCACTACCCACTACCTACTACCCACTACCCACTACCCACTACCTACTACCGACTACCCACTACCTACTACCCACTACCCACTACCCACTACCCACTACCCCACTACCTACTACCTACTACCCACTACCTACTACCCACTACCCACTACCCACTACCTACTACCCACTACCCACTACCCACTACCGACTACCCACTACCTACTACCTACTACCCACTACCCACTACCCACTACCCACTACCCACTACCCACTACCTACTACCTACTACCCACTACCCACTACCCACTACCTACTACCCACTACCCACTACCCACTACCTACTACCGACTACCCACTACCTACTACCCACTACCCACTACCCACTACCCACTACCCACTACCCACTACCCACTACCCACTACCTACTACCTACTACCTACTACCCACTACCCACTACCCACTACCCACTACCCACTACCCACTACCTACTACCCACTACCCACTACCCACTACCCACTACCCACTACCTACTACCCACTACCTACTACCCACTACCCACTACCTACTACCCACTACCTACTACCCACTACCCACTACCCACTACCCACTACCCACTACCCACTACCCACTACCCACTACCCACTACCCACTACCTACTACCCACTACCTACTACCCACTACCCACTACCCACTACCCACTACCTACTACCTACTACCCACTACCCACTACCCACTACCCACTACCTACTACCCACTACCTACTACCCACTACCCACTACCCACTACCCACTACCTACTACCCACTACCCACTACCTACTACCCACTACCTACTACCTACTACCCACTACCCACTACCCACTACCCACTACCTACTAACTACTACCTACTACCCACTACCCACTAGCCACTACCTACTACCTACTACCTACTACCCACTACCTACTACCCACTACCCACTACCCACTACCTACTACCTACTACCTACTACCCACTACCCACTACCCACTACCCACTACCCACTACCTACTACCTACTACCCACTACCCACTACCCACTACCCACTACCCACTACCTACTACCTACTACCTACTACCCACTACCTACTACCTACTACCCACTACCTACTACCTACTACCCACTACCCACTACCTACTACCTACTACCCACTACCCACTACCCACTACCCACTACCCACTACCCACTACCCACTACCTACTACCCACTACCCACTACCCACTACCCACTACCTACTACCCACTACCCACTACCCACTACCCACTACCTACTACCTACTACCCACTACCTACTACCCACTACCCACTACCTACTACCTACTACCCACTACCCACTACCCACTACCTACTACCCACTACCCACTACCCACTACCTACTACCCACTACCCACTACCCACTACCCACTACCCACTACCTACTACCCACTACCCACTACCCACTACCCACTACCCACTACCCACTACCCACTACCTACTACCTACTACCCACTACCTACTACCCACTACCCACTACCCACTACCTACTACCTACTACCCACTACCCACTACCCACTACCCACTACCTACTACCTACTACCCACTACCCACTACCTACTACCTACTACCCACTACCCACTACCCACTACCCACTACCTACTACCCACTACCTACTACCTACTACCTACTACCCACTACCCACTACCCACTACCTACTACCCACTACCCACTACCCACTACCTACTACCTACTACCTACTACCCACTACCCACTACCCACTACCCACTACCTACTACCTACTACCCACTACCCACTACCCACTACCTACTACCCACTACCCACTACCTACTACCTACTACCTACTACCCACTACCCACTACCCACTACCCACTACCTACTACCTACTACCCACTACCCACTACCTACTACCCACTACCCACTACCTACTACCTACTACCCACTACCTACTACCCACTACCCACTACCTACTACCTACTACCCACTACCCACTACCCACTACCTACTACCCACTACCCACTACCCACTACCTACTACCCACTACCCACTACCCACTACCCACTACCCACTACCTACTACCCACTACCCACTACCCACTACCCACTACCCACTACCCACTACCTACTACCTACTACCCACTACCTACTACCCACTACCCACTACCCACTACCCACTACCCACTACCCACTACCCACTACCCACTACCCACTACCTACTACCTACTACCCACTACCCATTACCTACTACCTACTACCCACTACCCACTACCCACTACCTACTACCTACTACCCACTACCCACTACCCACTACCCACTACCTACTACCTACTACCCACTACCCACTACCTACTACCTACTACCCACTACCCACTACCCACTACCCACTACCTACTACCCACTACCTACTACCCACTACCCACTACCCACTACCTACTACCCACTACCCACTACCCACTACCCACTACCTACTACCCACTACCCACTACCCACTACCCACTACCTACTACCCACTACCCACTACCCACTACCCACTACCTACTACCCACTACCTACTACCCACTACCTACTACTCACTACCTACTACCCACTACCCACTACCCCACTACCTACTACCCACTACCCACTACCTACTACCCACTACCTACTACCCACTACCCACTACCCACTACCCACTACCCACTACCCACTACCTACTACCCACTACCCACTACCCACTACCTACTACCCACTACCCACTACCTACTACCCACTACCTACTACCCACTACCCACTACCCACTACCCACTACCCACTACCTACTACCGACTACCCACTACCTACTACCCACTACCTACTACCCACTACCCACTACCCACTACCCACTACCCACTACCTACTACCCACTACCCACTACTCACTACCCACCATTCACTCCCCACTACCTACTACCTACTACCCACTACCCACTACCCACTACCCACTACCTACTACCTACTACCTACTACCTACTACCCACTACCCACTACCCACTACCCACTACCCACTACCCACTACCTACTACCCACTACCTACTACCCACTACCCACTACCCGCTACCCCACTACCTACTACCCACTACCCACTACCCACTACCCACTACCCACTACCCACTACCTACTACCCACTACCCACTACCTACTACTCACTACCCACTACCCACTACCCACTACCCACTACCCACTACCTACTACCCACTACCCACTACCCACTACCTACTACCCACTACCCACTACCTACTACCCACTACCTACTACCCACTACCTACTACCTACTACCTACTACCCACTACCCACTACCTACTACCTACTACCCACTACCTACTACCTACTACCCACTACCCACTACTTACTACCCACTACCCACTACCCACTACCTACTACCCACTACCTACTACCCACTACCTACTACCTACTACCCACTACCCACTACCCACTACCCACTACCCACTACCCACTACCCACTACCTACTACCCACTACCCACTACCCACTACCCACTACCTACTACCCACTACCTACTACCCACTACCCACTACCCACTACCTACTACCCACTACCTACTACCTACTACCCACTACCCACTACCTACTACCCACTACCCACTACCCACTACCCACTACCCACTACCCACTACCCACTACCTACTACCCACTACCCACTACCCACTACCTACTACCTACTACCCACTACCCACTACCCACTACCCACTACCTACTACCCACTACCCACTACCCACTACCCACTACCTACTACCTACTACCCACTACCCACTACCCACTACCTACTACCCACTACCTACTACCAACTACCTACTACCCACTACCCACTACCTACTACCTACTACCCACTACCTACTACCTACTACCTACTACCTACTACCCACTACCTACTACCCACTACCCACTACCCACTACCTACTACCCACTACCTACTACCCACTACCTACTACCTACTACCCACTACCTACTACCCACTACCCACTACCCACTACCCACTACCCACTACCTACTACCCACTACCCACTACCTACTACCTACTACCCACTACCCACTACCTACTACCCACTACCCACTACCCACTACCCACTACCTACTACCCACTACCTACTACCCACTACCCACTACCCACTACCTACTACCCACTACCCACTACCCACTACCCACTACCCACTACCCACTACCTACTACCCACTACCCACTACCCACTACCCACTACCCACTACCCACTACCTACTACCCACTACCCACTACCTACTACCCACTACCTACTACCCACTACCCACTACCTACTACCCACTACCCACTACCCACTACCTACTACCCACTACCTACTACCCACTACCCACTACCCACTACCCACTACCTACTACCCACTACCCACTACCCACTACTCACTACTCACTACCCACTACCCACTACCTACTACCCACTACCTACTACCCACTACCCACTCCCTACTACCCACTACCCACTACTCACTACCTACTACCCACTACCCACCACTCACTATCCACTACCTACTACCCACTACCCACTACTCACTACCTACTACCCACTACACACTACCTACTACCCACTACCTACTACTCACTACCCACTACCCACTCCCTACTACCCACTACCCACTACTCACTACCTACTACCTACTACCCACTACACACTACCTACTACCCACTACCTACTACCCACTACCCACTACCTACTATCCACTACCCACTACCCACTACCTACTACCCACAGGATTTACACAACAATGCTGGGAAAGAAGTGCAGTCTTTCCCCTCTCAAGTCACTCCTCAAAAAACATAATGTGAGTCGAAACTCAGAATTCATTTTTATTTGTATTCTGCTGTTATTATTTCTATACAAATTCATAATTTCTAATATTCCTTATTCCTTATAATATCAATTATAATATCAACACCATTGTATATTCGTTATATTTGTTACAATTTATATTATTAATATACTAACCTATATAAATATTTATATTTCATCTTTATATACTAAATACATTATAATGTTCATCTATTATTTATATTTCATCTTTATATACTAGATACATTATAATGTTCATCTTTATATACTAAATACATTATAATGTTTATCTATTATTTATATTTCATCTTTATATACTAGATACATTATAATGTTCATCTATTATTTATATTTCATCTTTATATACTAGATACATTATAATGTTCATCTTTATATACTAAATACATTATAATGTTTATCTATTATTTATATTTCATCTTTATATACTAGATACATTATAATGTTCATCTATTATTTATATTTCATTTTTATATACTAGATACATTATAATGTTCATCTATTATTTATATTTCATCTTTATATACTAGATACATTATAATGTTCATCTATTATTTATATTTCATCTTTATATACTAGATACATTATAATGTATCTAGTAAGAAAGATGAAATATGAACATTAAGATGTAATCATTAAGTGGTTTATTTTGTAACTGAAAATAAAACTACTTTAAAATAAAAAAGCAAGACAATTTGTTTGAATAATTACAATGCATATTATATTTATAATATTATAGAAGTATATTTTGAATCTGATAGGTCAATTTTGTTTTATGGCAATATCAATACTAAAATACAAATTCCATCCATACAAATCATAACTATTGTTCATTTATATTGATTTCACTTCGTATAGATTACAAACCATGCGACCCATGAACTCTGTCAAGGTCGTACGATGAGGTGGACGCTAGCCTGGTCATTTGACAATGATATACAATTGTCGGTCGGTCATTAATAAATATCCATTTTATTATTAGTAATTGTTATAAATTAGAATTATTATATTTAGATAAAATTACATGTGATTTAATAATTACCAATATTTTGTAATCTATATTAATAGATATTCAATATAATTTAAACTTATAACTGTACTTAATATACATAATAAATATCACGTGCCGTTCATTGAACAGAGTTCAATTTAGATATAAACTTATTTATTCATGTTTAACAATTTCGTTATAAAGACGGAGAAAGTCAAAAGGCCGAAAAAGACAAAAATGTTACATTTCGATGTGGACACCGATATTCTGTATTCAAAATACCAAAAATTAATACATGAAAGAGTGAAGGTCGTTGTAAGTTCCACAGACAATATCGGAGCAGCCATGGTCAAGGGTCGCGACAGTTCAACGGATGATGTAATATTAGAATTCTTGGACGAAATGACCGACGTGGACATTACGATACATCGACTAAAAAGTATTCTGCGAGAGTTAATGGTTAGTTTTACTTTTTTAAATTAAACTTCCAATTCCTCTCAAATTCCCTTCCACTACCTCTCAAATTCACTTCCACTACCTCTCAAATTCACTTCCACTACCTCTCAAATTCCCTTCCACTGCCTCTCAAATTCCCTTCCACTACCTCTCAAATTCCCTTCCACTACCTCTCAAATTCACTTCCACTACCTCTCAAATTCACTTCCACTACCTCTCAAATTCCCTTCCACTACTTCTCAAATTCACTTCCACTACCTCTCAAATTCACTTCCACTACCTCTCAAATTCACTTCCACTACCTCTCAAATTCACTTCCACTGCCTCTCAAATTCCCTTCCACTACCTCTCAAATTCCCTTCCACTACCTCTCAACTTCCCTTCCACTACCTCTCAAATTCCCTTCCAATACATCTCAAATTCCCTTCCACTACCTCTCAAATTCCCTTTCTATTACCTCTCAAATTCCCTTCCACTACATCTCAAATTCCCTTCCAATACCTCTCAAATTCCCTTCCACTACCTCTCAAATTCCCTTCCACTACCTCTCAAATTCACTTCCACTACCTCTCAAATTCACTTCCACTACCTCTCAAATTTCCTTCCACTACCTCTCAAATTCCCTTCCAATACCTTTCAAATTCCCTTCCAATACCTTTCAAATTCCCTTCCACTACCTCTCAAATTCCCTTCCAATACCTTTCAAATTCCCTTCCACTACCTCTCAAATTCCCTCCCACTACCTCTCAAATTCACTTCCATAACTTCTCAAATTCACCTTCATCGAGACTTGATCCAATAAAAAGCCCTTATTTACTCTTATTGATTTCTTATATTTTGTTTACTGCTTCAAAACATCATTTGTACTCGCAATACTCCTTATTAATGAATACCTCTACTTCAATTACATCGATTACTTCTCACCAACACTTACTCTACTTCCCATCCAATCTTTACCTAAATCTACTCCGCTCTACCTCTCATTTATAATGTAGAATATAACATATATTGTTCATTTTATAAAATATATAGATGTTTATAAACATTATAAATAGAATCTATAAATAGAATACTAAGTAAGATTTTACCTTATCTAGCCTTACATGACTTGAATGACGCTATCCAAAACAAAACTATCACTTCAATTATTTTGATCTAGGTATAAATTTGACCAAGAATAAAATATAATATTAAATAAATCTAATGTAACGACTGACACTACTTTGTGTTTATATAACTGTGTTGGATGTACCACTGCTCTCGAATAACACTGTATAGCACTTGTTACTTATTTGTAATCAAATAATAATGTTAACTTTATTTCATTCCAATGCTATCGCACTACATGTCGTTTACTGTAATCGAAATAATGACTCACTATTAATTAATTATATTGATCTTCATTTACTAGAATTGAAAAATACGCAATTGAAATTTACTATTTATAAGATTTATAATTAGTATTGATTCTAGTAAAATAACTTTATTAACTAATTGTTTCTAATTATTCTACTGTATCAAATAGTTAATTCTATTATTATTAGGAAATGATTTACACTAATAGTAGATAATTAAATTACTACGTTTAGTTATTAATTTCACCTAATGCGAGGCAACTGAAATACGTTAAATATAAACTCATGCAGAATTCGCATAATTTCAAACTTTACTCTTGCCTCCAGATGACTTTCACTTCGATACGACCGAAGCAAACATCTGGCTCAGCTCACCGACTTCGCGTCACAGCAAAACTGCTGACGTGGCGTAACCAGAGGTCACGCCGTCGTCACCACGGCAACTCCGGCGCGACACAAATGTTCGTCGGCCTAGAAACTCCGACGACCTTTAACCTGGATTTCGTGCCGTCCGCCGCCGCCGCCGCCGGATTCGTTACAGCCCAACTCGAGTTCATCGGAGGTGGCGACAAAGAACTCTTACACCAGATTATGCAATGCGTTAAAAATAAGTTGTACGCAGTCGAAAAATGCCCCGATCTGGGAAAGAAACTTTAATATAGAGTGTACTCTCTTCAACGTTAATACTCTATGTCGACACTGTATGATTTATATTGGATACGAGATATTGTACTTTGTACAATTATACTCTACAAATACTAAATTATATTGAATTTAGAATGATAAATTATGCGAGGTTATACATTATATAAAAAGATATGTAAATGTATTTTTTTCTTGAGATTATATCACATATTATTTATGTAAACTCCTTGAAGATCCTGGCTTAATAATTAAACCTCAATAAAAATAATTTAGTTTTTATGTTTACATTTTGGTAAATCTACATTATCAAATAAAGACCTCTTAAAACAACAAAATCAAAAATTATATATCAGCATCAATATAACAGAATTTGTAAAATAATAAAAAATGTTATATCAATTGTGAATAATAAAATGGTAATATAATATAAACATGATTATAATTATTTTTCAAAATAAAATAGTTTCAACTTTGTATATAATTGATCCTTATTATTATTTTAGTAGAAGTTTTTACTCATGTAATAATAATTTAATTGTTATTATATTATGTTCTTATTATAGGCACAATAATAAATCTTTATAAATTAGTTCTAGTTAAAAATCAACCATTTAACAAAATTATTTATATACATAATACTTAATATAAATAATAAACATATCTGTATACTATTTTATATATTTTTTAATTATTGCTACTGTCAAATAATATCAAAGTTTAATAGGGTCATGACCCTATTAAAGTGCACTTGCATTGTAATACAGGCAGTAATGTATATGTTCTTTTATATTAATACAGGCAGTATATGTGCTTTTATATTAATTCAGTTGGTTTCTACTGAATATAGAGGATACAAATTCAGTTAGCATTAGTTGTTATTGTGAATGGGTATCTATATATATATTACCTTTATTCATTATCATTTATAAAAAGTTCAATATCAAATAATAACAATGTGACTCAGATACTATTTATCTGTATTTGGATTAGTTCAAATAACCATTGTTCTATATATTTAATATTTATATAAAACCAATGTAGATCTATATATTTATATATAAATACTGTATATAATATATAGTTATTTATTATACCTTGCAAATATATTTATAATAAATATATCATATAGAATGTATACAATATATAAACTATAGATATACCATATAGTATGTATTTTCTATTGTACATTTATAATATTTAACATTGACAACATCTATATTCATAAATAGATGTTCTGTGACATATATGTATACATATAATTATTGTGTATACAATATCTTTTTAGTGTTTTAATCAATTGATAATAGTATATATATATATATATATAAATATACAGTTTATATGATACATTAATGTATTATATAAACTGTATATAGTATAAATGTTTATTTATATATATATATACTATCAGATGGTTAATATTATTTAAATGTTCATAGATCATCTAGAATAAAGGCAATACGAGCGGAGATAATACCTATACTAAGGCCTACTATATTAATTTACATTAGGTGTAGTATCCAATCGTGTAACATGTTTCGTACGAAATATGGATTATGGCCTTATTTATATTTTCCAACAATTTTGAAATTAGAAATCTATTATTATAAGATTGATTATAATCAAAGATTACGGTAATCTTGGCTATAATACATGGGATTATAGCCAAGATTACTGGCTGTGAAACATGCCACATAGTTTACAAATAATTGTATTTAGGCATTTGCTAGATAGGCTGTGAATTTCACAGTGTGAAACATGCTACATTGTTTACAAATAATTTTATTATTATAATTTTCATGTCTTTGTAGTTCATACATTGTTGATTATTAATATAGATATTGCTTTGATATCAATAGAACTTCTACTAGTGTAAACAGATGTAATTAGAAAAATATGTAGAAAATGTATATTTATTTTCAATATAAAATTTGTTCCTACCATATATAATTGAAATAAATAACTATACTAGATATATTAATAGTTAATGTGATATATTACTTAAAATTTATATTTTGAATTTAGCCACAACTAGAATTTGATCATATATGCTATAGTAAAACTATTGTTTAACAAAATTATTTCATAACAATATAAATAAAGGGAAATGTATATTTTTAGTATATTATATTTGTTAGACTCTATATATAGAATAATTCGTAAAACGTGTTAATATAATATAATTATTACAATATATATTACAATATATATTAAAATTTGAAACTTTATGAGCGCGAAGTTTAAATTTATAAAATTTCGTAAAGTATATTTTAATTTAGATTCCTATATATCGACATACAATATCTAATATCGTGTTAATTATTACAAATATTATAGATAGTGAATACATTAATTAATACAGATAATATAAATAATATAGATAAATTAATACAGATAATAATACTATTTTAATAAAAAATAACCCATAAGGAGGATTTTATATTATATAAAGAAGCTATAAAGGAATATGAAGTTAAAACTGATCAACATTATTTATTTTTTGAAATTTGTAAATAGTTAAAAATAATTAAATTATAATGTTACCATTGGCAACAAATTGAAATATATATATACAACGTAGAATATACATAATATAAATATTTTATAATCGATGAAAACTTAAAAAATGGATATATCAATTATAATAAAGTTTAAATGTTTATAATATAAATGTTATTAATTACGAGGACTAATAGTATTCAAATATAATATTAAAATATTTATAATTTGAAAAAATTATTTAAACTCGTTCAAAAAAATTACCTCTTTTAATATATATATATTTCGTAATTTGATAATCAATAGTATATTAATGAAATATTTAAGAACATTAGTTTAATAGTATCAACAGACATTTCCAAATTCGTTTTATATAGATTTTATGATAAATTTTAATATAAATTTTAATATATGCGCTAAAAATACGTCTATTTGATTGTAATATGTTTTGTGTTGGTGGGAATGGTGCATCAATCACAGATACTCCACGACGATTCAAATATGTTTTTCTCTGTAAATCATTAAAATAAATTAATAAGTTGTTAGATAAATTAATAAATCTATATTATATATTATATAATATCTATATATTATGATAATATATATATATTATATATTAAAAAACATATAGTTTGTTTAGTTAAATTGCTCCGACCATATGCGTGACAAACTTATACAAGTAAATATTTATTTGTATAAAAGAATCACACAAAATATCTAATTTTAGATTGCATAGTTCTTTAAACTATTAAGACCAAATAATATGTTTTGTAAAATTGCTCCGACCACATGTGTGACAAAATTATGCAATTAATATTTAGTTTTATTATTAAATCATCATTATCATTATCTCTTGAATGATGAAATAGTTAATATATATTTAAAGCAAGATAGCATGCATTAAATTATGAAATGGCAATTATACAAGTTCATAAGGAACAATATTTACATATTTGTATTGTATTGTAAAATGATATATATTAACATATATTATAAATTCTACAAATAGTTAAGTGATTTATATTTAATTATTATAATATATAATTTAATTTAATTATTTATAATGATGATAATTATGAATTATATTCATAATTTACAATAGTTAATAATAACTTTACTGTACAATCTAAATTATTATAACAGTAGATAATAATACAATACAAAACACAACCTTACTATATTTGATGTTCCAATTCTTTTTTAATAATCTAATCTGCTCTGCATTCTTAAAAATACCTATTTTTTATAACTTTTTCGGATATATCTATATCATACATATTATTAGTTTTAAAAGTATATTTTGTATTTATAACTTGATCTCTTCAACATATTAATAGTATTTCGTTCTGTTTCTCTAATTGATCTATTTCAAAATTATTATAAATTAAAAACATTTTCAAATCTTTATTTATATATTTGAAAAAGGTGGGAGAAGTAATGAACCAATAAGATTAGAGTGTCGAAACACGTGAATATCTCGCCGGATTATATTCCGCGCGCTAGTATGAACAACAAAGACAAGAAAATTATAATATTATTTGTAAACAATATAGCACAGTAGTTAACAGCCTATCTAGCCAATGCCTAAATAAAACAATGTGGCATGTTTCACAGCCTATCTAGCCAATGCCAAGATTACCTAGGCTGCCCTAGGTAATCTTGTCTATAATGTTATTTTAGACTTATGTAGAGAAATAAATCAATTTTAAATATTCTTAAAAGTATAGGGAATTTTATATGATACATTGACATTATTTAAAAGTTAAGAGCTAATTAAATAAAGTTAATTAAATATATTATATTCTATATATATAAATCAGTATAAACATGTCGATCCAAGGCAAAATATATGAGTTTGACCTAAATTATGGAAAAATAATATAAACAAAGCTTGGATGATTTTTTATTTAGATTTCATTTTCAATTATTTGGATAACCTATTAAACTAACAGTTAAATGTATTATATTAGAACACTTGTTAATCGTTTGATAATATCATTATAATATTATTGTAGTTATTTAAATTCTTATATAATTAACATTTGTTCAAATGAATATTTAATCCAAGCCCTGTCACTCTCGTATTGTTGCGTATATAAACAAATAATATAATGTAAATAGCACGTGATTGCTTGGATGATTTTTCGGGGATAATTAAATAAATATAATAATAAAATATTTTAATTAATTATAATTTTATAATGTTTAAACCGAGTAAGGAATGCAGATGTTCTGCTATTAATTGAAATGGTTATTCTGCTATAAGTGAATACCCATTTCACAGATTTCCATCCAAAGAAAGGTAAAGTAATTGAACTAATATAATAAATAAAGTCACCAAAATATTCATTTTTATCTTAAGGGTAATTAATATTAATAATAATAATGATATATGTTTATATAATTCAAATATAAGTAATATAAATTTAGATAATTCATATTAACTCATACACTTATAATTATATATACTAATTTATTAAATATGTTTAATGTTTATAATATTTATATATATTACTATTCTTAAATATATAAAGTAGGCTATAAATATACGTAATTTAGTATTAATACAACTTGTGATTAAAACATTAAACATAATGGACTAAAGGATTTACGAAATCTTCGAATTTGTGGCAAACATTTTGAAGACTCACGATACACTAATGGAGAAAGGTATATTATTCAATGATTCATATGAATTGATGTTAGAAAAAAAAGATGCAGAAATATCTGAATTAAAATTAAATGTTAAGTCATAAATGAATCTGCTAAAAAACATTGTACATCGGATGGCAATTCGAAAAACAATTACATCTTTATTTGATAATTTACAAAAATATCACAGAATATCAAAGAATTTAACACTGGAAAGTGCAATCAAGAATTTGTTGAAAATTACTTCTCGAGAATGCTGTGTAAAATCTAGTTAATCCATCAGCTTCAGAATTTCCATCTGAATTTCTCAAAATATATATAAATTAATTATGTACGAAGATAAAAGGATCAACCTGCGAACTTGATCCTGGTGATTTATTGATAAAAGTGGGCGAAATAAAAATAAATATACCAGCTAAAACATTTACAAGTACATAAATGATATTAACAGAAGATTTAAGAAAATTAAATATGATTGAGAAGAATGCTGTGATTACGTTAACCGAGGAAATTGGGATACATGCACTATTATTATACTATGAATTAAAAAAAAAGATAATGCAAAAAATAACATACCGACTTTAAATTGTATAGAATATATAAGAAAATTAGAAACTGTTTATCAATAATATTTTAAATATATAACATGGAAGAGAAGTATGCAAAACATTCATCATTATTGTACACTCAAATAATATGTATTTTAATTTCTGTTGCGATTGTAATAATATTAATGATTATGTTATTGGTTTATTTTTATATTTCAATTTAAGCATTTGTTAGCGAAATACAATTTACTTTACGATGAAGATACAGAGAAAAAATGTAGAAAATTATTAATAATAAAACATATATAAATAATAGTTAAAATACCTTATTTGTTTCATTATTAGGTCAATTATATATATCATATACATTATCATTATATATACAAAGTATATTAATATATATATAGTATATACGTTTTTAAAACCTATAATTACTTATCTAATTAGTCATTAAAAGTTAATTTAAAGATATTTTAATTATATATATAACAGATTAAATAATTACAATAATATTATGATATTATTAAATATGTAATAAGTTTTCTGAAATAGTACATACCTTTAATTGTTAGTTTTATAGGTTATCCAAATAATTGTATATTAGATCTAAATAAAATAATCATCCAAGCTGTTTGTTTATATTAATTGTCCATAATTTAGGTCAAACTTATATACCCATACTCATATACTATAGAAAATATAGAGAGTGACAGGGCTTGGCTTTTAATGACTAATTATCTAAGTAATTTTAGGTTTTTAGAATTTATCATTATCTAAATGCTTTAAATACGCAGATCTTAAATTTATATACTATATATATATATATTAATGCTAAATGTATATTACTAATAATTACAATGAAAGTTTGAATTCAAAAGTCCAAATTTGGATTTCCAATAAAAACATTCTAGACAAGCCTACAAGTAAATAAATTTATGAATTATATTTATTTAAATATTATAGAAAAAATGTAGCATAGTAAATCACAGAAAATATAATTTTTAGTCCGTAAATTTATTTTTGAATTTCTAATTATTTAAATAATATCGCATGATTTAATCAATGTTGCATATCAATCCATATTTAGTTTACGATACCGGTGTCATAATGTGCAATAGAGTAATCGTAAATAATTAAATCATATAATACCTATATCTAATAATATTAAATGTTAATAAAAAAATCTAGTATATTAAAAATATGATAGTATGTAGTGTTATCCAAGATCAGGTAATATTGGATGTTATATAAAGAATACATTTAAATATTGCACTAATAGCCACAATTATTATGGTAATCTTGGATAATAGTAAATATTATATTTGATAATTGTAGATATAAGTAACTATATTAAATAGTACAACATTATAACGTAGATATATCGTAGTTCATGTAGTGGTCTAATTTGACTACTTATGGTTACAGTTTATCATAAGTATTAGCCAAGATTACCTTGGGTATTTTCCAAGATGACCTTACTATTAGATATTAGCTAAGATTACCGTGTTAACTTTGACCATAGAGTTATAATGCGAGTGAATGCTATTAAATTACGACGAGTGCATTCGTAAACGACAATGTAGGTACTTTTTAAATCATTTGATATAATAATAATAAATCATATTTATATACATTTTTAGATTTATGTACATATTATAACTACCTACTTGTTTGCAAACATATAAATAGGTGTATCTTATAATATATATTATATAGAGATAATATAATGATTTTTGTCGAAGGCCTGTCACTCTCTATGTCAAGAATTTAATGAACAAATTATATCCGAATTATAGTATTAAGTACATTATAAATAAAATTGAATTTTTTTAATTTTGAAAATCTTTGTTGAAAATCTAATGTTTACACTTTACGGATTTTTACAAGTATATTAATTTATGTTCGTCTGATTATAAATTAGATTTTTTAATATTTTCGTGATTCTTCGTTTTATATATTTTATCTAACTTATACCGTAAATATTGTTAGTAGTTTGAATTAACATATCATTAGTTATATGCACTATTCTGTTCTAAATTAATGTGGTTTATTGATTTATACATTTAGTAAATATTTTATAATATATATTGTATATATTATAATTATTTATTATATAATTTATAATATAAAAAATATAAAAATATTATAAATTCTAATTGGTAATAGTGGTAAGTGTACACGTATATTACGTGTACACTAAGTACACTGATAGCATGATTATCAGTCATATTATTTTTAATACCACCATTTAGAATGTTCATTCCACATAATTTTAATTCGCTGTTGACTTGAATAAAATATTTATTTATAATATATTTATTTATATGAAATATTTTATTTTTTATTTTTAATACTGATTTAATTTAATATAAACATTGCTATTTTAAATCAATAGATCTTCTTTAAAGAAATTCTAAGATCAGCTAATTATCTTATTGAAATGGGATCAAAATGGGAAGAATTTGAAACTACTATTCAATCATCAGGTTTGGTTTACTTTAACTTTTATATAAAATTAAAACAAATATATATTTATAGATATAATGTGTTTTAATTACTAAAAAAATATGAATTTTAAATCAAATCTACTGTATTACATTATTAAAGTTATTGAAATACATCAATTCCACATACCAAAATCAAATATTTATTTAGAACAATATTATTAAATTATCAGTAAATAATAGTGTTATCCAATGTATTCTGGTTTTATATTAGACTTCTTTAAAAAAATAAATAATGTGATTACTTTTTTAATTCAGTTAAAATATATTTTTTTATATACAAAATTAGTATAAGTTTATTAGAATATTAGAAATGTTTGACAGGATTACATTTTTTAAAACTTAATAAATTAATAAAATTCTAAAGTTTAATATTTATCATTAAATCTTGTTTCTACATACACATCCTGATTTTTTTGTATATAATTATATGAAATTGTCCTTTTTTATATATTGTAATGAATTATAAAAAACTAGTTTTATTTTAAATTTTGTGTAGTACATGTTTATAATCTTTTTTGAAAATAAAATACTTATAAATAAAATATAGTTTATAAATAAAAAGTAATTTTTAATTAATCAAGTTTTAACTTTTAAACTAATACTAATACTGATAAATAATAATATAATAAAGTTATAATAGAATTTATTGTTTTTCTACAATCTACAAATTTCTAGTTTTTTAATAACACTTTTTATCAAAAATTGTATTTTTATATAATTTTGTTATTATAATATAAATGTTCCTTTAGACATATACTTATTTGTATCACTTATATAAATATATAACTATAAATTGTTTATAAGAATAAAAAACTAGTTTATTTTTAATATATAAAATTTATAAAATACATCCCTGGTATTTATTAATCTTTACACATATTTAGTGAGATATATGTTTCCATAATTTAATATATTGATGTAATTTATGATGTTAGCTTAAGTTGTTTTTAAATATTAAATTATTTTAATATTTATATATCTTATAATAATTTACTTTTTATTAAATATTATTGGATTTTATAATTAACACTATATTATAATAATTATTTTAAATATCAATAATTCAATATATATTCTATTAATGATATTATAGATGTTAAAATAGTAGAATTATTTGCATAATCTATAATAATATAATACGAGTTCAGCAAACCCCAGCGAGCGCGGAGCGCGAGAAATAGTTCCTACGACTTCGATATCGAAAATTTCGCAGCCAAAATTTTTGAAGACCATCCGAAGGGAAAATTTTGAGAATTCAAAAAATCATTTCTTCCAAAAAAATGTCTTTTTAGCATATTTGTCCTTTCGTCAACCATTTCCTTATTAGATTTGTTTAACGTTGGGAGATAGTAAACTCGGCGAGTTTCGGAGTTAACGCGTTTTTGAAAAAACGTCGGCTTCATACGAGGAACGTGGTAGCGAGTTTTTTATAGCGGTTAAGTATACTTAATCAATGCTTAACTAATAAAATACTAAAATCTTTACCGAGACCTTTTTGAAAATTCTAAGACAATCACCCCCTTCTCCGCAGGATATTTAATACGGGGGAATGGAAAAAAAGTTGAAAATAATTTTATTAGTATAATAAATTAAGTATTCGAAAATACGGTTTTATTTAAATTAATAGTTTATTATTGATTGCATTCGTAATGTCTTGCGTTTGTTGTATATATAATAGAGGTAAATAGCTTCAGGCCTTGGAGTACCTAAATTTAATCAAGTAAATTTAATAAATATAGTATGGTGCTACAAAATGGCAGACGAAATATTATATGATATTTCCTCAAGCGTTTCATATTGTTGGGAAATTTTCACATGGATTTAGCATCCCATTTTGATTGGTAGATTTAATAAATATGTAAATAATATTATATTAAAAATTTATATAAGGTATACTATACAAATATTATTTATATATTAGAATATATAAAATAAATTAATATCATATTATATTGTATATTAAATTAATTTAACTCAATTTAAAATTTATATATTTTTTTCAAATAAATATCTTATTCATTTACTTGATTAATATATATATATAGTAAACCTCATAAAACAAAGCATCTCTAATATATAAATATATACATCGCAATATTTATTATTAATAATATGTATGTATTAATCTCATCAATAAATCATATCAGTATTAAAGTGAATTTATATATAATAAATATTATAATGGCTATACAAGATATATTTTATTATATATAGACATTTCCAGCTATTCATATAGCTATAAGGATGTATATTTATATATATTTATTGTAATTATTTATTATAAATTATAATAACATGTTTCTTTTTTAATCATCTTTACAAATTATATATTTGTAAAAAACGATTTTTTAAACGGTTAACCCTTTTTGTATCCATAGCTATTTCGTCACATGTTTTTCGGAATCACTAGATTCGATACGTGTTTTTCATTATTTTTAATACGATCTATAAAATAGCTCATAACTCAGTTAATGTTAATGAATATAAAAGTTAAAAATATGAATATATAATGAATATAAAATAAATAAAACATAAATATATATATCATAGTATATTTTATAATTAAAATCAAAACATTTTAAGTATATCAAAAGTATGTACAAAAAAGATTAATTATCGTTGAATATATTTAATATTATTTTACTAATATTTATATTCAATTTAAAGTTTGTAGATATCTTGTAAAAGTTATAGATAATATAATAATCTTTACAATAGAAAGTTAATTAAAATAATGAATATAGCCAAATTTATCTTATATAAACGTTACCGTATATTATGTAGGATTTACGGTTAATTGTGTAAAAAATAATAATTTCTAAATTTATTATGACTTATTTAATTTCATATAACTCATGAAATATACATTTTTCATAATTAAAATTAAAACTCATATTAAAGATAACTAACTACTACACACTAATATGTTATCTATTTGATACAAAAGTAATATAGTAATTTAGGGTAACCATGCAAAATATTTTTTTAAGATTATTTTTAAATAAATTACTAGATGAATTTAATTTATTGAAATTTAGTAAGTTAAATATGTAATTTATAACTATAAATTGTAATGGAAAGTTTGCAAATAATACAGTGATCTATAATTTTGTTTTTGTAATATTAAAATTGATTAAATCAAAAAATGTATGATGATTTATTAATTATACACATTTGTTGTTGATTTAAAATAAATAAGTTGTTTTAAATATAAGTGTATATAGAAAGGAATTTAATAATATATATTATAAACAGTATGTATGTTTGAAAAAACAATATGGTTTAATATAATATAATAACAATATATATATATATATATACAATAGCTTATTCAGTTGTTCAATCTATTTAAAAAATGTTATGATTTATGAAGGAAATGCATGCCTGATATCTTTGATATGTAGGAGATGTGCAATTTGTTGTTAGACAAATAATGATTTATTGGGTTGATAATCGTGAATATAATAGCATATGATAGCAATATATAACTTGAAATAATCTTTAGATATGATCTAGAGTCAAATCAATATCTAGAAAATTATTTAAAATTTTTTTTAAAAATTAAATCAGACCTTTTCTATTCTGATAAGCCACCGAGGACGAGACCAGATAATTGAATATATGTACATGATCACTTCATCATATATAGGGCTGACTCATAATTGTGGTCATCATTTTGTCAAGATCTTCTTTTGAAGGCATAATCAATAAAAGAAGGCATATCTAAAGTCTATTCTTCTGATGGAAATTCTTCACAGCTAGATCAATCCGAAGTAATTCGCTCTCGTCTATTAGATTGACTCTATATATCAACTTACAGTGTATCAAGTACAGTTTAAGGTGTTAAGTAGAAGCAGGAATCATTGGATAACCTTCATCTAGTAAATATAAAAACTGGTATATAAAAATATAAATACTGCTATTCTAAAATTATTTTTTACAATATAAATATTTAAAGTATCTCATATTTGAGGAACTTCAATTGAAGTTGGTAGAAATCAGGAATCTGATCTACCTAATAGTAATATATGAAATAAGTAAACATATTACAGGGGTAACACAATAAAAATTAGAATATAAAATATTTTATTTTATATTCTTAATTTTAATTATAATAAATATTACATTTGTTATGGTATATCTCAAATTTTACTTATGATTGTATATTAATATGATGTATGATATGTATATATAGTAAAGTATGTATACTAAATAGTAACCTGTTCAAGAATATCATCTAATAATGTATCAGGAAATACATATCTAGTTATATTGAATTTGAAAAATTTAAAATTACGAAATTTGTAACAAATTTAAAAATACTTCCTTTTTTATAAATGCCCTATATAGTTATATACAGATTATTTTCTTATGTGTATTGATGTATTATAAAGTATTTATTTCATTCATAATTTATTAAATAAGTTTTGCTATGTTATATGCAATTATTTTTTTCCTATCATACATGTAATATCACACATAAATTTATCCAATTTTACGGTACTTTTCAAATTATTCATATTATTCTTAAATTCTAAATATTACTTTTTTGATTATAAAGACTATTTTTAAAAAAATTTTTATGTTGTTAAATAAGTTCCATGTATTAATAAACAAACATAGATCGAAATGTTCAAATATATTTATTTTATACAAAATATATGTTTTTTTATACCCTAACTCAATAAATTATTCTGCTTAATTTATTATTATTTTTTTAATATATGTTTAAATATCTTAATAAAGTAACATATAAACTATTTGATATTGATATTTTAATATAATATGATACAATAGATTGTTATTTATAAAATATATATTTTGTAATTGTATTAATATAATTTTAATAATGCATTTTAAGTAATTAAGTATTTAATAGATTTGTGATCCATTCCGACTTTTAAGTGTTTTTGTCAACGATCCTCTCCTTGCTTTTGTCGCAATAAGGGTTAATCTGAGAAATAAAAAAT
Source organism: Osedax frankpressi (assembly GCA_964035775.1). Classification (NCBI taxonomy): domain Eukaryota; kingdom Metazoa; phylum Annelida; class Polychaeta; order Sabellida; family Siboglinidae; genus Osedax; species Osedax frankpressi. The sequence goes on from OZ038313.1 coordinate 41,007,632, forward strand.
CATTGTCGTGAAAAATCTATATATATAGATGCATAATAATTAATGATTAGCTATTTCTATAATTTGCGAATATCAATATACTATCGGTTCTTTATAAAATATATCATATAGTTTATATGGGTAATAATATTCAAAATAGAATTATTCAATTATTATAATTTAATTAAAAATAATAAATTATGATGAGAAACTATTTATAGTGTCTTGAATCTAAATATAGATAGATATTAAATGTTAATATATCTAGATATCCTATATATATATTATCTAGCAATTACTGAGAATCTAACTGTGTAAACTAATTACATAATTTTTATAAGATACTCTATGTTTATAAGATACTCTATTATTATATCACATTGATGATGAATATAATCCAGTAAATGTTTTTTTTATTAAAATAGACTGTATTAACTTACGTTCATTTTTATATCATATTAATTTTAATTATATAGAACATCATTTAACAACTATTTTAATAATCATAATTTAATTATTGTAACATTTATATGATAACTATTTACTCTTCTATTACCATGTATATTATTTAATAAGAGAAAACCTTATCATTTTATTTCCTAATTAATATTCATGTTTTGTTGATAAATAAATCATATGCATCTAAAATATTAGATAACTAGGTAATTATAAATTATAATCAGTTATAAATAATTAATATACATGGAAATTATAATACAATTATTATATATAAAATATATTTGAAAACATATTGTTTTACATATGTACTTATTATATATTTATAACATAATATAAAAATTGTTTTATTCTATTATAATTGTTACAATTTCATTATTATAAATATATTGTATACTTTATTGTTAACTATGTTATATAATATTTATTTAATCATATTTATTATATTATATTTTTATACTTTTATACTACATATTTAATCAAATATGAATTCAAATATCTTAATAAATATTACTTTTGATGATCAATTTATAAATTTAAATGAAATTATGTAGTAGTAGAATATATATAGTTATAATTTATTATTTCAATTATAGTTATAATATTATATATATATATATATATATATATAATAATTATTATATTAGTTATATATTAAAAAAATATTTATTAGTACAAGTACTAATGAGTATACAACAGTGTTTAAATTTATTCTTGAAATTTAATATAATATAATAATTTATAAAATAATATCAATATTTAAGATCAGTAAATAAAATTGATATTATATTATTGTTTTTTTTTTCAGCATTTATATTATTAAAATATATTTCTCTATTTATATTTCATCGCTATCTGCACAATGTACCAAAATTATGTACAGCTATTGGTACTGATTAAATATTTCATTAAGATATATTATTTTATAACACATGGGAAAGGTTAGAGATCAATCGGGAATTATCATACAGGAGAGTTGATTTGTTGGTGATCCATGTAGATATATGCATGCACATGCATTCACCTTTTTTAAATAATGTACATTTTTTTATTACACCCTTTAATTGTTGCATGCTTTGAAAATCTCCTACAATTGAATATATCACTTTTCACTGTAGGTCAATAAACAATGTGATGATATTTATGATTAAAATTAATTATTTGAAATAACATCATAATATATCTATTGAATAATTACATTAACAACATCAAATAGTTGATGTATAACAGCGTAAATAAATACAAATTAAATATTTGTATTACTTTCTATAAAGAAATTATAGTATTTATAATAATTTATGAAATAATATATATAGGAAATTAATTAAAAATTATAAATATAATAAATAGTATATTATAAATTCAATGATACAATGATCCTTCATGACCCCGATCAATATATTTACAATCAATTTATTACATGTCTCACATATATTATTGATTTGCATAATTTTAAAAAATCAATTAATCATGGTATATATTTGTGTAGTAATCTGTATCCTCATGGATGGGAACTATTATTATGGTTTCTAAACATTTCATCTTTAGTCTTATTTTATTCTATTTCGCTGATTACAATTTAATTAAACAGATAGTTCCAGTGATAGTGATGCTTCTCCAAAATACAAAAAGAAAAAATCAAATATAAAAGAGGTACTCATAATTATAGTATGTATTTATCATATATTATAAATTTAAGTTTTTATTTTGTGTGTATGAATGTATGTATTTAGTAAATACTATTTACTATATATATTTTGAACCATATGTTTCATATATTTTAAGATTAAAAAGTAATTAATACTACAGGGTTAGTAAACATATTAAAATAAATTAAAAAAATATTTATATATATATTCTCCAATATTAATTCAACCACTGCCTTATCGTAACTGCAGTCAGTCGGTTTTCCTTCAACTAAATACGATCATCAGTCAAAAACGAAGCTAGTATACGGGTAAAATGAGGAATCCAGCCATGTTAAGTGCATAAATCAATAAGTGTACAAATGTAATTAGATAGGTATTTTATATATTTGCCATATCAATTTCGATAATGTGCCAATATTGTGTGATACTACTCATTGATATATTTCTCATAGGTATATATATACAGAATTTTAACCCACATCTCTCATATTTCTAACTTTCACTATCCCTCTCTCTCTATCTCTCTCTCTCTCTCTCTCTCTCTCTCTCTCTCTCTCTCTCTCTCTCTCTCTTTCTCTCTCTCTTTCTCTCTCTCTCTCATGTCTACATTTTTTTTTATTCTATATGATATCATTAATAATATATATACCTTCTTATTATAAATTACTGTGAATGTTACTCCAACAGAAAGATGATTGTTCGGCTACAACTTCATTGTCTAACACATCTACACTGTCTTCGTCACTTGAAATCGCTTCTTCAACGGGAAATAGATCATCCGAACGGAGAAAAGAAATAAGGAGTAAATCAGCATCATCGCCCTCTTCATCTCGGAATAGCAGTTATGTTGTCAAGTCAATAACTAGAGAGATCTCGAGAAAGAATGAACGTCCTCATCAACAGTCAATATCAGCGAACAGAAATCATCGTGATATAGGTAATCATCGTCGCCACCGTAGAAGTCGCAGTGCAGATCGCCGTAGTTATCGTGGTTCTGGATCTTCGCGACGATCTCATCGAAGATATTCTAAGTCTCCAAGCCACGCGCAGACAAGTCATAAAAGGTCACATTCACCTCGCCACAATAGGAAAAGGTCCATAAGTCGAGAAAAATCGCCTAAAGTTTGTTTTGATTCTTAAATAATGTAATTATATTTAATATAACTTAAATGCAATGTAATATAACTTAAATGCAATGTAATATAACTTTATATAACGTAATATAACTTCAAATAACTTGAATATTCAACTTTAAATAACTTTAAATAAAACTCGAATATACAATAGCCAAACGCCAAAAAGCTGTCTCCATCTCCATTATCACATATGGGTTAGCCTATAAACTCTAACTATTATAATATGTAAAACATTTTGTGAATATCATTCTCCATCCAGTTCTATATTAAAATATTCATAATTATCCTAATTCATATCTCACTTCTCTTAGTATTTTTAACCTTAGGCTATTCACTAGAATAACATTTCTATTTTCATTTATGCTATAACTTAAAACATTATTTATAAAATTTAAAACATCTCATACATTCACTTGTTTTTTACCCAATGTTACAATCTATGTACTATTCTATTGATGTATCCAGGCATAGGGCGTAATGTAATGGCTCCTCAGTATGAAGACGATTATAGAAAGGGACGCAGAAATGAAACCCATGCTAATGAAATCAAAGACCGACAGATGATTCGACGAGAACTACGACTCGAAAAACTTGTTCGCTTATCTTCAGCACCAGGGGAACGAAACATCGAAGTAGCCAAGGTTACCGTGAATGCGATTACTACCTTTAAATGTGTCATGGAACATATATATGTTGAATATACTTGTTTAATTATTATACATATATAATTAGATAGTTTAATTGATTGAATTTAAGATTAGTTCACAATTAGTTTAGTTAGCTACAGGCCTAGGAACTTTCAATAATTATATATTTAATTGATTTATTATTCAAATAAAAATAAAAGTCTAAATATTATAAAACCTTTTAAATATGAAATCTATAAAAGATTACAGAAAATACATTTAAAGATATTATTCAGTTTATTTATGATTATTGCAAAAGTTACATATTTTTTATAAATATGTATCAGATTTTTCTAAAATTCATTAAATATTAATAATTTGTTATCACAGGCCAAATAAAGGTTATATATATTATTTATATTATTCTGTTGGCTAGAAAGACAATTACATTTTAAAATCTGATAGTGTAATCATATATCGTTTTTACAAATTATTTCATAAACTATAATAAAATCTAAGGTATGCATCATGTTATATATATAGTTATTAAAATATTCTATAATATAGATAATATATCAATTTGTTTTATAAAGATTAAATAAAGAAAATTTTAACTAATGTCATTAAATATTTAAACCAAACAACAATATGTTTATAAATAATATATATTAACATATTAGTTATATTTATTGAATAAATTGAATAAATAAAGGGTATGAACTTATGAATACACAAGAGTGATCAATTTTAAATAATAGGTTCATATTTTTAATCTTTTTAATCTAGAGTTATTTTTATTCTTAACGAAATTCACTATTTTTTATCGAATGGTTTATTTTCAAATGTTTAATCTAAAAAGCACAACTAGCTCATTATATTAAATATAAATTAATCAAACTAATATGAATTCACACCCTTGCAAATTAAATCATATTTATTCATAGATTTGGATTAAATTAATAATGCATCAGACTCATTAATAACTCATCAGACTATGATATAATATAATATGACTTCTATTTTTTCTGTCTTTGATGTATATATTTTGATCTTTAATTGACCAAATAAGGTCAATTAAAGATCAAAATATATACAATGGAATAACTTAAAAAAGGCATATCAATATAATAGATAAAATAATTCAAATATAATTTATAATCATAAAAACCAATACAATATATTATGGATCAAATCAAATGGATTCATTTTGTCATCTATTTTTTAATAAATAATTACGAATATATAACACTGCTGAATTTTGTTTTATATTACGACAATCTAAATAATCTGAATAAAAATCAAAACTCAATAATTACATCTACTATCACTGCTTCTGATATATAATCCACTAAAGAGTTTTAAATATACTGAAGCATTATTATGTATATACATCAATTGTTATTGTGATATTAAACATGTATATAATTATTTAAGTTTTTTTTTGAAGGTTTTATTTAAATATAATATTCATAATTTGATATATATATATATTATGGAGGGTAATGTTGTTTGATAACTATTTTTAAATTGTGTATTGATGTTATAGAGAAAAATACTTGATCTCCTAGACTTGATGGAATTTTCATTTATCTTTCAAGTTAACATCGTAACATACTGTATTATTAATTTTGGTTATTGTGATTTAAGCTGGAGTATGTGTTAAATAATGATAATTTAATAATGTAATGTAAAACAAATTGCCTAATATTGTAATTTATACATGATTTATTTTAATTTGAATAATACATATCATTATAATGATTAATATATATTAATTATATAATTATTATTACATATATATAATAAGTTATATAACACGTATTGTATATCTTTATTTCTATGGGGAATCAATTTCTTCTATTTTATAAAATAAATTAGGACCACTTATTATTTTTCGAATCTCTTCATATTCAATGTGGACAGGCAGATAATGAAGCCACAATCAAGTATTCATAAATAATTATAAAAGTTTGATGATGATCATTAAATGACTGAGGTATTTATTAAATAATCTCCGTTATTATTTTTAAATTGATATTTACTTATTAAAATTGTTAAACCATTATTTACCGATATGTGCAAAATAAAAATTTCATATTACATGAAATTTTAGTATTGAAAACCTCATCCATTTGTACAATTATCAATTATATCTACATATTATATCGGGGTGAATCTATATTTATATTGCAATTAGGATTCAGAAGATTTATCAAAGATCTTAAATGATTTTAAAACTGATATAGTGGGTACTGATTAGTAGATGTTTTTTTATCAAAATTGTAAACAAAAAATTATAATTTTATAATTGTTAATTTCTAATTTCTAATATTTTATTGATCTAAAGGAAGAATAATTAAGGTCTGATAAGATCGAGGATGGAACAAGACAATAATAGTAGAATATAATTATTACATGAAATAATGTATGATATCAATTTCCAATGTTTAGATACTCTTTTCTAGATATATCAATAACATTCTATTGGTGATCTAAATAATGAACAACAAGGATAGCATTGTATTATATAAATTTAATAAATTATTAATAAATATTGAACAATTATAATGCTTCAATACCAAAAAATAGTAAATAAGAAAAAATTATGAATAATTAATTTATAATCATTAAAAATCAAAAAATTATAGTAAATATCAATTTTTAAATTCATTTCATATCATAAATATATAATATATGTTAAATATAGTATTGATATTTATTCATAATACATTTATATATTTATAAAAATCTCAACTATAAAACTATTGTTTTAACCATAGTTTTTAATAAATTTTAAGTGATTAGTATAAAATAATATATTAATTATTTTTTATAATTATTATTCAATTTTACTTATATATAAATTAACAATAGTAATATATAACATATATATTATTAATATAATATAATATATATATATATATATATATATATATTTAAAACAATCAAGTTTACAAAGAATAGGTATTATAAAATATTTCAATTTTTAAAAATTTAGTTAATTCAAAATTTGCCAACATAAAATTGCTGATTGATTGGAAAAAACACAGGAATATAGACTAATATGCGATATCTACCATAATTCAAATCTATCCAAACTAAATAAAATGTTTAATATATTAAAATAGGATAATGGGTCTACTATTATTATAATTTTTTTAAAATTATAATATTTATAAAATAGTTATATTTGTCTCAATGACCTTAAAATCTAAAAATGAAATTAAAAATTATTTTGTTGGGAATAAGTAATTATAAATTATATATAAAAGCTTCTATTAAAGCTTTAAAAATATGAAATTATTACTTAGTCAGATTAATTATTTTAAAATATGGTATCTAGTTGATTTTATTAATTTATTGGAAATATTTTGAATTTAATACAATCATAACATTTTTATAAACAATTCAACATATTAACTTTGCATATAAATATTACAATATGAGAATCATACATATGAAATTAATAAATATAGTATATCATAATTTTGTTTGCTTTCATACTATATAATATTAATAAAACTGATAATAATCTGATAATTGACAGATTATCTCTCAGAATACTTTTTAATAATTGGTGTTACTATACAGAATAAACATATTTAGTAATTATAAATTTGAAGTTTTATGAATTGGTTTAACCATGAGAATAGAATAGTTTATTAATGTATAGGAAAAAAGAGGAAAATTGGTTATATTATTATTTCATATATTATATTATAATAGAATAACATATATAATTATTCATTGGGAATATTTTCAATTTTATAATTAAACTTTGAATGAGGTTTTTTCAAATTAATGAAATTCATTCTAATTAAATAAAGGAGTGATGAAATGTTCAATTCAAATTTGTATCAAAGTAATTATAAGTATATAAAATAATAATATAACTGTAAATAATTTTTTCTATTCTTATATGATAGATTATAAGCAACTTCTAGTAAAGTGAAAACTAATATTCTATAAATAAATAAATAATAGACAATGAAAAATCAAAAAAGACGAGAAAACAGGAAATGTTCATAATTATACATTGCAATTTATTTCATGGCGATTATTTCATTAATTAAACAGGAGTAGTAGTTTGTATAGCATAATTTTAGCATAATTTTCTTAATTATTGTAGAAATAATAATCGTTAATGAATGAAACAATAATATAGCCTTAATTAAAGGTTAACGAAAAATATCCAAATTAAATTACAATGTGTAAATAAATTATTGGATTATACATCATACAATGTATAATATACATTATATGATATTGTTATTTGTCTATAATTTCAAATAAATGAGTATTTTATATTAAAATTTTTAATTAAAGTATAATTATTATTTCATAGCAATTGGCAGCTGGAAACTCAAGTATCGATCTAGAAGCTATTCGCAAAATAGGTCATTATTTCAAACTAAAAATCTAAATAAATGTATTTAATTCATCTATAAGTTTTATATTATATTAATCATTATTTATTTAATAATCATTATTTATTTAATAAACTTATTATTTTTTTAATAAACTTATTATTTTTTTAATATATCTTGTTATTCATCAATAACTACTCTCTCGTTTGAAGTGATGTCAAATGACAAGGCCAACCCACTATTCACAATGATTATGAACTCTATTGGAAACTTGATGAGCGACCATGCACCTGGCTCCAAAGGCTACATCGATGATATCATGGCTAAAGTTAAACATCAGGTATGTTTAGTATTTTGGAAAATAGTGTATGTATGTGTATCTTAATTTCCGAATTATATGATAAATAATGATTTTAATTGCAACATGATTTTATAATACAAGTAGTTATAATACAATAACTTCTATATTATTTATTTACATCAAAATACCAATACAATTTTTGTATTCAACATTTATCTAAATTTATGCAGACAGATAATTGCAAACCTACGGAATTACCGAATTTCTATAACCCAAAGGCAGTCAACACGGCGCAATTTGCGAAATTAGAACAGAAGAAAAAATTACTTTGGGGTAAGAAGGAAAAGGTCAACAATAAGGTAAATTGAATGCTATTGATTTACTTCCTCTTTATATCATTTAATATTTGTACTTAATGTTACATTTTTTGATAATTACTTGAACTTAATGCACAATTAAATATTCGTATCAGGAATCTAAAATTTGGGGATCAACTGAATTTAATGCAGATGAGAACTGTAGCAAGCAAGATAAGTTTAGAAAACTGATGGGTATCCATAAAAATAATGATGTACAAACAGCATCATATAGCAGGAATGGTTAGAATGTGTATTTATGCTTAAGTTCATTTCATTTAAGATATTAATGTTATTAAGGTAGCCTACTAAAATGTTAGCATCATATTTAATATGTTAGACATCTATCTCAATACAATACAATATATTTTTTATGCCAAATTATTTCTGCTTTAGTTATTCACTCTAGCAATTAATTATATATATTTTATATAATAGTTTATATAATAACTTATAATTAATAGGTTATAATTAATAAAATACTTAAACTTGGAAATATTAATTTAAAATAAAGAAATATTTACCCAAGTTGTTTACATAGGAGTGGTCTGATTCTGAATTATATATTATACTGCTTTATCATTGCTAATCATAACCATTAATTACAAGGTGTCACCCAAATGAAGAAACAAGACGAGATATTTGATATTCAAGCGAAAAACTATGACAATGCCCGTATAGCTACACATATCTCAAGGGGAGTAGGTTTAGGTTTTGCACCCCAATAAACCACTAATACCGGACATTTAAGTAACTTGTGTACATAGTATAAGTAGTGTGCACTTTCTACTGCAGAATAATCTACTTTTATTTTATTTATTTACTGCAATATAAATTATATCTAATTGAATTCATTCAAATAATAAATTATACAATTGTATTTGCATATTTATTTTTTAGTAGTCTTCACTTTTATCAATTCCCCATTAATGCATAATGCATTCAATGTATCATCAAATGAGTCGGATCCACAGCATTTAGCCTATAAAGTAATGGATAGTGTTTAATATTTACTAGTGTTTAATATACAGTTAATTAAGTGAATAAATTAAAAATTAAAAATAATTTAACTCTTCTTAAAAAATATACTTTTTGACTATAATATTCTATTCCTTATAATATTCTAAACCAGCATTGTAATGTTCCTATGATGCAATACAATATTATATTTCACAATATATAATAATATTAGTTAAACTAGATGTATACATTTATGTTACACGTGATAGTACATTTATATATAGCTTGGAATAAACCAGTATGACATAATATATGTGTTTATATAAAATAAATAAATAAATATTTTTGGTAAACATTTAAAAGTTATTTATATAGATAATAACGTGACTAGAATTTTTTACTATTATCATTTTCATATTTAATATTATCCTCGCGAAAATGTATACCTTACTAACATTACTAGTTTTCTTCTTAACAACGCGGTTGAAGCAACATAGATATTCATCCTTTAATTTATCATTTACAGAGCATATTTCAGATTCTTCTATTAACTTAATTTCTCGTTTTTTAAGTGATTTTTCTAAATAAATATTTTGATAAATAATTTATATTTAAAATATTATGATAATTTAATTAATTAAACAAAATTAATCTCCATTACATTTTATATATTACATAAATTTAAATATTTATTTGTATATTAAATCTACTTTTGTTATTAATTGTTTTTCATTATAATAAATTATATATTTCATTATTCGTAATAATTAATCAACTATTTCAGAATATATAATATAAATACATAGTTAATTGTACTTGTTAATTAATAATTACTCATATTCATAAACTTACACATAAATATATTAAATTTACAAAAATATATAATATTTATTATGTCAATACATTAGAATGCTTACTATGTATCCATATACAAATATATACAATGCATCTAACCCTTTTGAGGTTGTGGTGGAAGAGTTCCTGGGATCAATATCCTGAAGGCATTGGATACTAATACCAATATCACTAACAATGTAAGACTCGATACAAAATTCATGATTTTCTTGAATTCAATGGAAAATACAAAATAGTTTGTTCTTAAATAATATTTTGAAGAAGGTTCAAGTGTTTAGATATTTATTGACACGGTATGATGACATATTTATCTATGTACTCTATAATATTCAGTTTTAGTGAATCACTTATGTTAATATATTATGGCTAATACAAATAATGATTCTTCTTTTTAGAAAGTTATTCTTATTAGATATCAATTTTATATAAAATTGACATAATATTTGTTTAAAACCTGTATTAATTCTGTTATAATTCATATTTACTGATATTTATATATTACAATCCCCGCGCATCATGTGTATAATGAACATACATAAAGTATAACATTGATATATACACTTAATATTTAAATATAACATACATGATATTCGACATCTTTCCTCTTTATTTTACCTTTCAGCAAGTTTTCCTAATATTATCTAGTTAAAATTGTTAAAATTGTTAAATTATTAACAAGGAATCAAATTTAAAATAAAATCAAAATAATTAGGAACTCTCAATCAATCGATTTATTATTATTAATATATAGTTGATATAAATATTTAATATATAATTATATAATATAATTAGTATATCACTAATCAGTATACTATTGTTATTGTAGATTATCAAATTGATATATTTTAAACATACATTCCAGAATGTCCTGATTTAGAATGAAAACTATTTAAAATTTCATATTTCTGAAATGTATTCAAAACGACAATTTTCTCTTCTCCATAGTTTAGTGAGCTCAATCATTTTTAATAAAGTACATTTCATTTTCTCATCTCTGTAAATCTCTTCTAATGTAACATTTTATTTAATAATATTTGCATAGATTATTATATATAGGAGTATTTGCATAGAATGAATTATTAAAAAAAAATGGTAAATCTAATTTAATATATTATAATTATTCATGTTTAATATTTAAAGTTCGAAATATATTACTATAAATATTTGAATTTCGAGCTAGGTACGCCTATAACCATATATTTCTATTTATAGAAATCTATGCCTATAACTCGTATTGGCACGCCCACAATGTGGGCCCCACATTTTAATATAAAATAAAAATATATAATATAAAATACCTTATTTTTAATGCTATAACCCTAGATATCTATTTACCAAATATATGGTTATAACACACTTTGCACAGCAACCCATTTTGCACATGACACCATTTTGAGCATGATAACGGTGTCGTGTCCCATAATGAAACTTGTGCCAGAATGGAACCTTCACGTGACATATTCTATAATCTTTACAAACATATCAAAAATAATTAGATAATAATATATCTTAATTACTTAATGTTTAGTAATAATAGCAGCTATTAGTATAGGCTATCATATATTTTTTCTATGATATTAAAAAATATCATTTTTTAATTTTTAAATGTAATGGGCGTATTAATCAATATTGGGTACCTACTAAATATAGGATTGGGTAAATAAAGCAGGGCGTGGTTACACAAATTCAAATTTATAAAAATATTTCAATAATCAGAATACTATAATTACCAATATGATATTAAAAGAGATCAAATATTTATTAGAAAATGAAATATTTTCATATTATCGGTTTATAATCTCCGGCTGTCCGAACTATCTTTTATTTATTTTACTTACGTCGAAAGTAAAAACAGGCTTGATTAATTTACCATACACTATCGAGGATATAATATGCATACCTTGCCATGAATAGATAATTTATATAAATAAAACTTATTAGTAATAAGTACATCCATTATCTACAAATATACTCTATAGAGTAGTCGCTATAGCATTGTCGGCCGAGAACGACATCATACATCTATTCTCAATATACTGAAAATATATTTAAGAATTTAATGGTAGTAACTCTACAAAAAGTAGTATTTAAATGTGTGTACATAAATTCTAAATAGATTATGTCTAGATTATGAGATTATGTATCCGGTTTAAAATAGAAATTTAAATTATATATATAAAATTCAAATTTATTATCTTTATATATTTATTTATAATTTTAAAATTCAATATTTATATTTCTTTGTTAGCATGTTTATTTATTAACTATTTGACATATAATAATTTATTTTAATCGGTATAAGTGATAATATATGGATTAGTTATATTATTAGTTAAACATTAAACATTTAATTTCTGTAAGATAATTTACTCGTATGTATTTTAATATATTCTTATTGATTTGAAATTATTCAAAATTGATTTATTGTTAAACCAAACTTCAAAATATTTTATTTTATGTGTAGGTTCCATTCTGGGCATAGATTTATATTAATGGTAAATATAAATCTAGGATTCTAGGACCCGACAACGGGTTATTAAATGTAGTAATAAATTATTATTAATAATCTTTGGTAATAAATTTAAAATTTATTTTCATCTAATAAACATTATTCTTATATATATATATATATATATTTATAAATAGTATTGATATACATCATATTTTATAGGCATAACTGATAGAATATTGCTTAATATTACATTTTTCTGGTATATTACAACTTGCTACAATTATTATAATGAACAAGTATTTGTAGTTAAAATGTATACAATTATTTATTATTATAACATAATGTAGAACTGTATACAATTATTATTAGAATATAAGATGTCAAATAAATTAAGAAAATAATCTAAATAATAGAAATATAAAAAATTTATTTTGAAATTATATTTTTTAACTTTTGAAGATTTTGTTTTTTGTTAAATATAATTCCATTATGTAATTTAATTTCATGGTACTATCGTAAATTGGCAAATAAAGCACATGCTTTTAATATAAGATTATACTCACAATCATTATCTGGTATATATAATTTTAATGTTTCATGCATTAAATTAATCAATGTACATTTTATATTTGTTCTAATAAATAAATCATCAATTGAATTTATAAAAATTGTTTCCATTTCTTTTAATTCTTTAATACAAATTATCGATGGCTTTATAAGAGCTGTAATAAATAGTTTAGTAAATGCATGCCATTAATGATACTGAATTAATAATTTAAGAGAATATTATCAATTTGTATTTTAAAAATAATTTAGTTAACAAATAAGATTAAACCTCTTTTATAATATCACTAAATCCAGTGTTTATCTCATGGCTATTAACATATTCTTTGATTGTTTCAATTGACGGCATTATAAATATTTTTTAAACATTTCGCTGATGCATGTAACATGGAAGAACAAATAGATTTAATATTTGGTTTAAATATTTTACACTTTTTGAATTGAACTTCAATAAATTCTAATAGTTCACCTATGATAAAAAAAAGCTAGAATTTATATGAAACTATGTTTATCTTATTAACAATTTAAATTAAAATAACCATTAAAATATGTTGGTAATTCTTTAATAACTTTGGAATTTCTAATTATATTGTGATTATATTTATTTATCATCTTAATATGTTTTAGCTTATAATAATTTATCATATTTCTTTTCTTTTTAATAGAAAGTTACAAATTCTCAATTTCATTATCTATAATTTAAAATTATAATGTTAATAATACATTCTTATAGCACTATATTATGATTCACTTACACTTTACTTCAGGAATATTTGGTTTACAGGTATATAAGGTATATAAGGTATATACAGTTTTCTCTATCAGAGAAAAACTACCATCTTTATCTAAAATATATGCTGGTGTTGCAATTTTCAAGAATATATTGTTATCGTTGAAAATCAACTGATCTAAGTGAATAATAATATTATATTATATTATTTAAAATATTTTATTATAATCCAATATTGTTATAATAGACTGATTTAATATTAAATAATGTTAATTATAATTATAATAAACCTTCCATGTATTCACATGCCTTTGCATAATTGTGATCAAACTTATTTCCTATCAAATGATCTATAATATATTAATGCAATAAAATATATAAAATTATGTTAACTTAATATATAGATTTATACCTTGTTGATTGACATACTTTATCTGATTCCCACTGTTTTCTTTTAAACATATTTTAGAAATATAAGAATTTACTACAAAACAAGTAATTAAATTGTAATATGAAGAGAACAAACATTATATTTAACTAAATATATAAACCTTCAACTTCGATTGTATCAATAGGTGTATTAAATGTATGGTTATAGTCCAAAAATTGATAATCTGTTTAACATGGTGAAAATAATGTTAATATATAAATATATTGTAGTTGTCACATTTTAGACTAAAGTATTTATTTTTGGAAACCTGCTTTTCTTTTTCTTCTGTGCTTTGCCATTTTTGGAGCATTAACATTATAAAATATATCTGGCTCTGCATTCCAACGTAAAAATCTTTTATCGTTACTCGTATACATTTTATCGGAAAAATGTTCTCTACATAATCTAAATACATAATTATACATGCGATTACCATGAATATAATAAATATGGTTAATGTTTTAAATGGAATAGAAATTGATCAAGAAAAATAATAAGAATTAATATTTTATAACAATTAACCTATTATTTTTTATTATACAAGATATATCTTTATTTATTAAATCATTTCTTCGAATTAATTGAACCCATCTTTTAGCACTATGTTATAAATCAATGTATATATATATATATATAATTAATACATAATCAAATTTTAAATATTTTATTAGATTTATAATGATATTAATGAAAATTATGAAATAATTCTCATAACCGGTTTAAATCAGAGGGAAATTTGTTACAATCAAAGGCACTACAAAAAGACATCTGCAATATGTAATATACAATTATAAATGTTTTATCTATAAAAAGTATAACTCAATATATTATTTTATGTTTACAATTATTATATAACTATAATAAATGTACTTATATAAGTACTATTAACTTAATAAATTTACATATATAAGTACTATTAACTTATTACAATGTATGAAGAAGAAACTATAATAAAAACTATTCGATAGACCATTGTCATATTTATATATATAAAAGAAAGAAAAATTCATTATTTGTTATTAATACTCATTATTAATATTTAATGAATTTATAAATCTATAATATTTACATATATTATAGTTTCTGTATCAATAATTGATATTTGATATTGTTTGTATACAGTTAATATAATATTAATATAATTACATATATATATATATATATATATATATATATATATATATATTATGTTTATATGAAAACACTTTTATCGATATTCATTTATAAATGCCGACATATATTTGATTAAATATATTTGATTAATAAGTCATACTTTAATAACACTCAATTTATATATGTAGTAAATTTGTCATTTTTCATAATCATATTTATAATATATATTTATATTATACTTACTTTTCAAATACGTATTATATTTGGCACGAAATGTTAATAAAACAAAATATATTTTTCAAAAATAATATGAAATAATATGATGTTAATTTAAAATAGTATTCATTAAGTGGGCGTGAACGAAATAATCAGACAACCAAAACAATTCAGAATGATACATTTCGCACCACTATCGGGTACCCCAATTGGTACCAACTAGTAGTTTCGTATTCAATAATTTATGTTATTTGTATAATATATAGATTTATAATTTTCATTTGATTTGCTATTGTAAATTAATGTATTAATCATTAATTAATTATTATTAAGTAATTATTAATTGCTATCAAATCCGAAACACAACATGATAACAATGAATGTAATCATATATATATATATATATATATATATATATATATATATATATATAATATTCTTTAATAAACGTAATATCACGTATTTATATGTTCTGTATTTATATTTTTTTAGATATATATGATAATAATATGTGATTCAATAATACATATATTGTTATTCTGATAATAATTATATTAATTTATGAGTAATTTATGGTGTATATATCAGTCTATATAATCTAATTTATATATGTATATGTGTATATATATACACATATTATTGAATATATATATATATATAGGTAGAAAATAATACACATATATTCCATGTCATTAATATAAATATATATATAAATAGTATATTATTTTCCAGGTACAAATTTGAAATTTCTTTTGGTCTGTTTAACAAAAACTATTAATATAACATAGTATATTAGTATCATGATTATTGTTCATCTTCTGCGTATATTGATAGTTATGCAAATAATTATAAATTAATATATGAATTAGATTAATTTATAATTAACTAAATAATTAACTAAATAATTAACTAAATAATTAACTAAATAATTAACTAAATAATTAACTAAATAATTAACTAAATAATTAACTAAATAATTAACTAAATAATTAACTAAATAATTAACTAAATAATTAACTAAATAATTAACTAAATAATTAACTAAATAATTAACTAAATAATTAACTAAATAATTAACTAAATAATTAACTAAATAATTAACTAAATAATTAACTAAATAATTAACTAAATAATTAACTAAATAATTAACTAAATAATTAACTAAATAATTAACTAAATAATTAACTAAATAATTAACTAAATAATTAACTAAATAATTAACTAAATAATTTACTAAATAATTAACTAAATAATTAACTAAATAATTAACTAAATAATTAATTAATCAAATAATTGATAATTTCACATTTATAACTACATAATATTATAAATTAAGATTAAAATGATTTATTTTAAAATTGATCTTAACACTAGTGCAATTATAGTTGAAAAGAGCTCTTTGCAACTAAAATTTCATTCGATAATTTAATTTTAACTCCAAATCTATTTTGCATACGAATTTACATCTTAAACTCCAAATGTATTTATTTTTCACGAGGTTAATCCTCATAAGTATACTTAACATTCACTTAACGTAAAGTATAGTTAAACATTATTATATTTATAATGAATTTATAATACATTTATAATATATTTATATAAAGTTTTTATAATTTTAAAATAAAATATTTTACTGACTAACCCTTAGTAAATTAAATAACATACATAGAACCGAAACGACCCATTCCGGAAAACACATTTAATATATATACCGAATTGACATATTAATAATTTAATAATATATTATATAGTTAGAAGATGAATATTAACTATATGATATAGATATAGTATCTTAATCGTATTCGTAATAATATAATGTTATTAATATATGCAATGCCTAATAAAACGGGTACGTATGATGTTTTCCTCTAGGAAGTATATGTTATAGGAAATATGTTATTGAACATTTATTTAAGTTTTTTTAAACTTGTTTTAAAATTTCGATTTAAATAAAAAAAAATAATAAAATATGATAAAATAAAAAAATAACTGTTCAGAAAATAATGTATTATGGTATTAGTCATATGATTAGTTAATATCCCTTAGGGTCATCATAACGTAGGATATCATGCATAATAAACAAGACGAAGTTAAACGGGAAAACTTATTATCTAATAATCACGACGATACCAATGAAACCGACTCCAGGTTGTATCTGATTTACAGAGACCGGTTAGATACTGTTTTAATTTCGCGATCATCTGCTCACCAACATTACATTATCTCATGCGCGCGATTAATCACTGAAATAACGTTAATTATTCCCAAATAATAATGTTATTTGTGTTTGATTCCATGATAATTATCATTATAAGTTAACTTAGTTAAATGTAATCCTAACTGAACTGGTTCGTTACCAGAAAAAATACATATATTTATTATTAACTTTGGTGTCATAAAATAAACATCTTCGCTGAATAAAACATCACAATATATCAAGTGACTTTATAAATGTATATAAATTTATAAATATAATTAAAAATAATATCAATATTGCTGTGGTTATATAATACACGTGTGTCTATAAAGTATAACGTATACATATAACGTATAACGTATACATATTTAAGTATAATATAATTAAATTTTAGAGTTATTTTAATATTTATAAATTAATAATAAAAAATAATGATTTTATTCAATCTATTTTTAATTCTTTTCACGATAGTGAACTTTCACCTGCGTTTATTTCTAATATGTCTTAGTAATCTATCTTGTCTCTGTGATATATTAGCATATCATTTACCTACCGATGCATTAAGTCAGAGATTACATACATATAAGTTGTCGTTAAATGTTAATTAAATACTCATAAAACATGCCCGCAGATTCCTCGAACGATATACCTCGCTGACACCGGGCGGCATGTACGACTGGATCGAGTTCACCGTAGTTACCGTGTGTATGGTGTTCGTGGCGTTTGTCGTGCTGGCCGTAGAGTTGAGGAGGTTGTTGGGTCGTTTGGCGGGTTTCATGGCGCGCGCCGCGTACGGTGCCCCGCAGATTGCACGAGCTGCTGCCTGGAAAGTGCAGCCTTTACTGGAGAAGTTCGTTCGTCTCGCGCGGTTCGTCAGTCAAGTGATGGGCGGGGCGTGGGCGTATTGTACTGGCGACACGCCCACCCTTCGTGTTCCTTCGACTATACCCCAACCAATGCTAAGTCAAGAAAACGAAATAGGCCTAAGTTCAACAAGTGAGGATCTGGTTAATGATTCCAACAACAAAGGTAGTATACCTTTAGAAACATCACTAAATATACAGGAGAAACAATCAAAGATAAACTGTCAGGTTAATGTTAAAATATGTAAGAGTATATTATTTAAAAAACATGTAAATAATCATATGAGTGTACTTAATGTAACCCTTAAGTGTACTTAATGTAACCCAAATGGGTTAGCCATAATATATAATCTTGGTGATTTCACTTTTTTCATTGGATAATTGAATTTATATAATGCACTACTTATTATAACACTATAGTGTTAACGTATACCATCATCATAATATGATGGGTTTAATAGTTAAATAGTATGGTTATAATAATTAAATAGTAAGCCATGCGCTATATTTTCTTAAATATACAATCAGATTTAGAATTTTTATATATATATATCTAATATATCATATAATTATATATTTAACTGTATAGTTTACGTAAGCGAAATGCAACACTCTACAAATTTGAGTATGAAAGAAAATAATCAAACTAAATGAACTAAATTAATATAAAAACTAAACTTAATAAAGGACGATTTACAAATTGAAAATAAATCTGTTGAACATGAAAATATTATATCTGTTATAGGTAATTTTATTTTAAATTTAAATATATGGTTTTATATAAGTTTGTACTAATTCAAACAATTTATAATTGTAAAAAGATATAAGTTTCTATGATACTAGATATCAATTAAGATCTTATATAATATACATTATAAAATAAGTTCTATACTATTGCATAATGATATATTAACATCAGTAAAAAAATATAGCATATATTAATATTATAATATAATAAGCGAATTTAATGATTAGTTATTATTACTTAATTTTATTAAATCCATATTAAGTCAAAAAATAAGATAAAAACATATTAATTTAAATTAACCATTTATTTCAAAATTAAAATCATAGTTTCAAGGTATATTTTGAAGTTTTTATTTACATTTATATTTATAAATATAGTTTAAGAATTAATTGTATACTTCCTGCGTCATTCAATACAAATTTACCGTTTGTATGTTCCAATATAAAATTTAACAAAAATCAACCATTTACTTTTATAATATAAACATATATTCAAAATGTAATTCTCAATAATAAAGCAATGCACTTAAATCTATACATTGACACTATATAAGTCTTGTACATAAGAATATGTTCATGTACTCAATGCAATAGTCTAATTTTCAAGTCTATAGACTTATACTTAAGTCCATAACGTAAATCATTTGTTTATTTGATGTGCGTGAGTGTAGTATATGTATGAAAGTATATACACGCGTATACATATATCTACATACATATATGTAGTCAAATCTATGTTATTATATTAACAAGTGATATTTACCAACAATATTTTCTGATGCAAATTTTAAAACTCACAGGTATCATATATGATACATATAGCCTATAGGTTATGCATCATAGGTATACCAACACTTTAAACTAATTATAACATAGTATTCTTAAATATATTCACTATATTTATTAAATAGATTAAGTATATAGTATATAAATACACAAAATAGCGCATATGCATAATAGAATATATTAAACTTTAATACAGAACTTAAGAAATCTGTAATTATCACATAATATTATATTTTGAAAATCATTTTGATATATTTAATTATAATATGTGTAAAATGTATACAAGTGAGATATATATATATACATTTTATATAATACGTAATTGATCTAGTATATGCAATTCAATACATAGCGGAGACAATGGAACGTTCTCCGAGAGCAAATAGAGTTGAACTAGATAAACTTCAAATGAATTCCATCATACGAGAACCTAACAAAGACTCCGAATCCTTACGAACATCGGAATTAAACGAATTGAAGATATTTCATATGAGCAAATGCCAAAATGTTATATTTATTGTTATTGCTTCATATCAATGTGATTATGTAAATTAATTATTATTAAAATTGGTTAAATATATGAATATGTTACATATTATTCAATATCATTTAAACTAAACTAGGCTATCCATACTGAAACAACTCCAATTAACAAGCCAGTAAGTCGAAGTTTGATTCACGATTTATATAGCTCTAAAATGTCAATTCATATAAAGAAAGATGTTAGTTTTCAGATATTTTAAAAATAAGATGTGATACTAAATATTAGCTCTAACACTAAGTTAGTGATGTAATACAAATAAGTCTTTCTTTACTTTATCGATTTAATAAAATAAACGTGAAATATAATTGTTCATAACTTAATGAATATATTATAATTGTTTCCGATATGTTTAATCCAATATATTAAAGTATATATTTTATAATATATATTTTCACAATATAGAAATATTACTATACTTATTTAATATTGTCTCCGATATATGTATATTATATGCTTTCACTATGCATTCAAGTTACTATTAATCAAATTATATTACGACTATATTTAATTATTTTTTAATAGAAAATGGTATATTTTATACAAATTAATCAAATAATCATTTGATTATTCGAATTCTAATTATTAAAATACTATATTATATTTACAATATTAAATGTTAATACAGCTTATATATATATATATATATATATATATATATATATATATAATTGCAGGTATATACATCTAATGGTGCTATAATAAACTCGGCTATAAATAAAGTAAGCGCATATTCAATGCCTTCAAGAATGTCAGCAAATTGCATATACCAAGAATTTACAAACAACAACACCGAGATCATCAACTATGGAAAACTAAACATGCTTAATAAGTATTTTATCTAGAAACTTAAATGTTTATATAATCGATTCTTTGTCATTCTTTTAAATTCTTTTACTGCTTATTTTATATGCAAAATTTATATGAAAATATAATGTATATTTAGTAAATAATTAATACACTAGTAAATAAATTAAAATTGAACACATCTATTATCTATAAGTACATATTTATATATATACAAATTTGAATGTAAATATAGTTTATTAAGCTTTATAGAATATTATACAACATGATACAATATATTGTAAATATATAGATATATATATATATATATATATATATATATATATATATATATATATATATATATATGAATATAAATTGATTTATAAATGATTTTAAATTATATAACATAGAGAATTATTAATTACAAATTATCCTTTTTATATATTTAAATTCCTATATAAAAATTATATATATAATATAATTATTTGAACGTTATTATATTGATTACTTTTTTCAGAAAAATTGTTTTTATATATACATATGAAAATAAAAAGATAAACATAACATTTGAACATATCGAGGAAGTTTTAATCGTAAGTTATTAAATATATTGTAGCAGGTAAGATTATATTCTATATATATTTTTTTACTCGTTACTACTCTTTCAAGCAGACATAATTGAGCGTATAATTTATTATGATATAAGTTAATTACTATTGCGGATGTTTCATTAAAGAACAATGATATACGTGTCATCATATTTAATATTCGTTTACGAGACAAAATGAAATAATAATTTCATCCGATTAACATCAATTGCGAAATACACATGATAAAATATATTCTGCTAATGATAATAATAAATATACACGAGTTCAGCAGGATTTAAAGCTCATCCCATCGAATTATTGTAAGTTTTTAAATTCTAATCGATTGGTTGATTTAGTAAATCAATGGGAATGTTAACTTTTTTATCGTTTATCAATAGATTATAAAACCGGTGACGATTTTTCTTTAGTACTCTACATGGCCGCCATACACTTTATTAATTGGTTTCCGATAACCATCCTTTTATACAATATGTAGTTGGATGACAGTGGAGCAGGTATTTTTTGCCATGGTTCACTCTATGAAAATGGGAATGCTCTGATTTTGCTCGAGTTATTGCTTAGTATAAATTAGTGGTTTTGATGCCTAGGATATGTTAATTAATTGATCAACTATGTAATGACCTACTTCTTTTGTGAGATCGTGTTTTGGATCGTGTGATATCGTACTTTATATCTCATTAGCCGATATTCTTAGTCCCTTATATTTGATTATTACTTTTGTGATATTGATGTTCTTATGTTATTGATTGAAATTAATAATTAAGCGATGGCGATTATTTTTGTTGTCGGAGAAATGTATGATATTTGTAGTAAATTCAGAGAAGTTTGCTAATTGTAATTTCCCTGTACATTTCGCAGATGTTACTTTATCAAAGGGTTGAGGTATCTATTGCATAGAATATTTTTCCATAGAAGAACCCATATTTAGCTGACACTAATTTTCTAATTAAATATAAATTAATTAATCATATATTAATATATGAGTTAGGTATTAAATATTTTGTAAGTTTTATAATTTTTTACATAATATATACAAAATGACTGTAAAATACAAATGATAACAATATACTATATGCTATTTAATTTTTAATGATATATATATATATATTATAGTTCGTGAGTGTGTATTGAAAATTAATTAAATAATTATAATAATGGATAAATTACCACTTATTTATTGATATAACAATAAACAATGATACTTTAAAATGAACAAATTCTTATTTATATAAATAAATCAAAATATTTATTATAGTAATTCCAATAGTTGGTTAGATATTATATAACTAATGTTACCTAACTCTTTATTATCATTAATTTCTCTTGAAACAGGATCAGCTTCGAGAAGTCATTTGCGATACATTAATAATCAAAAGCAAAAGAAAAACAGTTTGTATAATATTATTATATAAACTAAATTAAAAATTGTTAAATGACCTATTATTATACTTATTCACTATTACTGAATTATTAATATATATATATATATATATATATATATATTTAATAATCACAAATTATTAAATTATATAAAATTACTACTTTAGAGTAGGCCATTAGTGTATATATAATATAATACACGTATTGACATTAACATTTTTTCAGCTAGATGATATATGTTATTTGTATGTAAGTTGTAAAAAAACATATAAGCAGATGACGAATTAATAGAACATTATATATTTTACTATTATTATATAACTATGTTCGTAGAAGTTTTAATAATTCTATTTTATATTTTAGTATTGTTTCAGATCTCTAAAAAATGCTAAGAGTTGGTACTATACAATAAAAGCTAGCATGGCTATGCAAGGAGAAGGTTACCGTTTAATTATACACACATATATATATACTGATTATTTAACTAATATTCAACTTTTAAATCCTCATCTTTATCATCATTATCAACTACAACGTCTACTCAACAACTTTTACAATTAAAGTATATTCTCGAAAAACTAAATATTTTTCTTACTTTTCATCGCAAATTCCAAGTCTACCGTATTTATAATTATAATATTTATCTAAAATATAATTAATAATTGTTAATTTCGCTCAAAAATATAGTGATAACTATTGCCAATAAACTTTTTGTAATGATAAATAAATTCTATGGAATCCATTTATCATTTCTATGTTCCTTAAGAATATCACAGATTTGAAATAAGTTTTAGTCAAAAAGAACAGTTTCAGTATTAATACTCAAAACTATAATACCCGGATCACACTCTATCGTTGATATATCTATTCGACACGCAGCAGAACATAAATTACCTCAAGTGAAAAAGCCTTCTGATACAACATGCAACTACGAGGATAACGTCTCCGAATACACGATTAAGATAATGTTCGGCAAATTGCATATAGACACAGAGTTAGTTTCTGATATCGTGTAAATATATTTATTGTTATATTACCCAATTATCATTTAAAATAAAATAAATCTAACATAACATATTAATGTTAACTTAGGTTAACACGAATTAATAGTAGTTAACATTTATTAGAGTAACATATTATGGTAAACAATATTACGATTTCAAATGTTTATAAATAATCAATTATAGGGAACAAGAGTTGATGTTCACATATACGCCAACCGGAATTTTCAACGCCGCACTGGCTCGCCACATCCTCAGTATTCAACTAAAAGATATAGTTAACGTGCAACTGGTTGGGAAATATTTCATTATTGTTCGTTAATCATAAGACACAGAGTGTAATTTATAATATATATATTTATATATATATATATATATATATATATATATATATATATATATATATATGTATGTATGTATGTATGTGCATACGTGCGTGCGTGCGTGCATGTGTGTGCATGTGTGTGTGTGTGTGTGTGTGTGTGTGTGTATAGAAATAATGTAATTATAATAGGATATCAAAATTCGAATAATGATATACAAATTTATATAAGATAGTTATTTATTAATTGAATTATTGATTAATTTATTATCATATATGATAATAAATGCATATCTATATATAGATATGCACCAATCTTTGTAACATAATAGTATATTGTTATAATTATATACTTATAAAAATGTATAAATTATATTTAAGAGATGTTTAACATATTTAACAGAATACTTATTAATAAGTTAATTAGTACACCTACAAACATGTACTTATTTAAATTACAATGTTATCATATGTTAGATACACGTATGAAATACCTTATGATTATCAGAGCAGTGTAAGTAAATTATTCAACAATATTTGCACAACGACCAATGCATATTTTATTATCCAATAGAGTAAAATGCCCGGAAATAATTATAATTCACACCCCTTGTTGGAAATATTTACGAACAAAAAAAAGGTTTTTAACATTTTAAAATAAATTACAATTAAACACGTGACTAAGATAGTACAAATATTGGTTTTCATATTTAACTATATTTTGTTTTATTTGACATTCATTACCATTTAACCATATACTGAAATAAGCCACCATATAATACTTTATTCAAGAACTTCCATATATTAACATTTAATACTATTTACAGTTTTCGTTTAGTTCAATTGGCGAAGTAACAAAATGGTATTTATATTTGATGGACTACAAACTAACTCATTAAATATATTTAATTGAGTAACTTCGATGATATTTTAATATATAATTTAAGTACGGAATAACTTTAGATCAATTCGATCAACGCAATGAAAATTAATTCATTAGAAAATAAAGTTATTAATTTGTATTCGTATTTCAATTTTAAATAGAGAAATTTCATAATTTTATAGGTTACTTTATTACTATTTAACATTACTATTTAACAAGTTCTAAATAAATATGAAAATATTTAACTTAACTATGTAAGTTTTATAGTAATGTTAAAAGATATAGAGTATAAGAAAATTAAAATTAATATTATAAGCTATATTAATAATATTTAAGTTTTAAATTAATATGTTAATTTATATTGTTTGATTAATTATGTTTTACAATAATACTATAAGACATAGCTAAATAACAAGGGTTTACATTAATATTACAACCTATATATATATTAAATAAGTAAGTTTTAGACTACTAATAAACATTATAAGTCAATAATATACTCAAAGTATATTATAGTTATTCGCAATATCTAAAATCTAATATATGAAATTTGATACTTGAATAACTACTGTATATTTATATCCAGTAATATATATATATATATATATATATATATATATATATATATATATATATATATATATGTGTGTGTGTGTGTGTTTCTTTCTGATTTATCCATCCGATTATCCTCTCCCGAAAAATCGTATATTTTCACAAAACTCATACTAAACATATAACGAGCAGAAATGTGTAGATATTTTCAAAATCTAAATGTTAAACCTGAAATAAAACCTAGTACTAGGCAATTGAATACATATCAGGATATTGAATTAAATACGATTGTAAGAGTAGCTATATTACTGCTGCTATAAAATTATTATCGTAATATATTATTTTATTAGATCTCTTCGAGAAATTATGTAAAATTAAATGAAGTTTATTCTCAAATAATTATAGGACATTTCAGGTAAATCAGGTATTGATAAAATAAGTCCGATTTCTTGATAACGATTTAAATATTTCTTAAGAAATATGATTTATTATAAATAGTATATCTCCATATTTTGGAAAATCATTACAAAAAAAAAGAAATCAAAAACATCAGTAATGTAACTATTGTAACAATATGATTGGAATATGAGTATGAAAATTATATAATTACAATAGTTCATCTATTGACAAATACAATGTGTTTATATATATATTTAATTGTTATGATTTATATATGATCCCAAATACGGATATTATTCTATTTATAATAAATTACATTTCTCAGGAAATGTGAAAATACATTAAGTAAATCTAAATAAGCGAAATAATACTAGTAAGATTTCGTGGTATCAGCAAAATGGAGCCCTCGATAGTGTTTTAATTAGGAACAGACCCCTGGATGTATACATATCTGAATTGTAGCCGAGAGCCTGTACTCCTACAGCTTTGTAACACGACAACTACAATTGAATGTTTAGCATAATTTAATGGTTGCTTGTTTCAAATGGTTAATTATTATTAAGTAAACAGATACTATAAATATATCAACATTAGATACTTATAAATGGTATCAATATATATATAAATTAGATAATATATTAATCGAAATAACGGAATACTATATTGGTATAATAAATATAAACTATTGTATAAATATGTTGATTGCGTTAGTTGGTTATATGAAAATAGTTAATTTAATATTTAATTAATAGATGTAATTAATTATATAATAATAATAATAATAAGGTAACCTAGCGGATAGAGTTCCTTAATATTTTAAATTTGCCACATAAAGAAGAACATATATGTACTATATACACTATATTACATGGGGTTACTATATAGTGACATGATAATTTGAGAAAACCTTCTTATTGAATTCACTGCAGTGCATAGTAGACAAGCATTCTTTTACAGCATTGATCGTACTAATGAAAATATATATCGACCTTTCATGATGGCAGATGTGCAGGACTAAAAGAGAATCGGGTTTCTTTAAGGTTCAGATAAGTCTTATACGATTTAATTATTTATTAATATTATGTTAGTATTAAAACAATAAACATCAATTTTAAGTTATTAAATTACGATATTAAAGTATATTATCGACACAAAAATATTAAACAAACTAAAGTTAGAATTATAAATATTGTCATAATTAAAAAAATAAATACCAATCTTTAACTCGTAAATAATGTGTTTATTTTCATATATATTTAATGTTTTGGATTTTTATTATGATATAAAGTAAATCATATTTGTATTAGTATTAATGTAATTGTAAGTTATCTTTTATCATATAATGAATGATATATTATGTGGTGTAATACTAATATAATATTATGTTATTATAATATATATCAATAATTATATCTTAAAATCTGCTGTTGTAGCAATATCTAAAACTTTAGGATTGGTGAATTTATTTTCTGTCTATGGGATATGATGTAAGCTATTTTCTATTGATTAATATAACATTACTATGACGAAAGTATTACATAATATCGTGAAAGACACTAACAGCATCCGGGTTGAGATTTACCGCCATTCACAAAGAAGTCCGTTTGTCCTACGGTGAACATTTCGCCAAACAAAGAACCGTCGGTGTGAATGGCGTCGACGTAGAGGGCATCGGATCTCTGCAAACCTACTCCTCTGTTCCACCTGAACATCGGCCCCGCTGGATCCAAACCTATTTGTGTTGGTGTTTATCTTAAAAATGATGATATATAAGTACAACTTCCAGTGGAAACATGAATTAATACAGATAATAGTTTACTAAAATGAAAGTTTAAATAATACAAGTATAAATAATAGCCAAACATAGATAAGAATAAAATAAAATAAGATGATATCAGAATTATTATTTATAAAACTAATGTATATACAACATTTATAATATACATTAAGCTATTTGTTATTATCTATAATTATTATTAACTCATATATTCTTTATATATAGCTAAATCTTATTAGGATTCAAATGTTTCATTTTCATAAATTTCATAAATGAAAATTCTAAAATTTACGTTTATAATTATTTTAGGTGTGTTTCACACAAATGTTATTATTAAGCATACATTTATATTTATCGGGATTTTTAGAATGGATGATACACTGATAGAGTAACAATGGAATTATTGCATCATAAGGTCGGTTGGTTGTAGACACTAGAAACATATAATAATGTAATGATTATGGGGACATCGTGAACTTTATTATCTACTGAGTGAATAAGAGTGGCGATGACAATATATGCTATACGAGATAAACCCGTAATTCTCTTGAATCCTCCGTTGTATCTTTTGCCGGCTAATCCACAAGCATGCGCGCCCAGACTATGACCTATGCACCAGAGGTCGCTAATACCATGTTCGTTCGCTAGGTGTCGTGCCATCTCACCGACGGCAGCTCCGACGGTCCTAATGTCTGAAGCGGATTGTTGGTAGAGTTTCAACGAATTCCAGTAAATTTCAATGACGTTAAAATCTCCCTGAAACCGAATTTATGTTGATGCAACAATAGTAATATTAGTAATTAGTATTTAATTTATTATTTAATTATATATATATAAATATATATATATATATAAACATAAATATAAATATATATAATTATAATATGTTGTATAGGAAACTATTTAGAAATCCCGAAAATAAGGATACTATAAGTTACAAGTTAATACAAGTAAATAATATGTGCTGGTTGATTGCGACACCAATACAAAACACAGGTTCCAACCTTTATTAGCAATTGCGTTCTCATCAGATCCTGCCAAGATTGGTGGCTTCCGGCATAACCGTGGATTAGGAACATAGTTCTTACTCCACGTTGTAACGTTACACTGAAACGTCGATATTACCCGTTATAATAATATGCTGTTAACTATAACACTATACTATAACAGCATATGTGCTCATAGTACGACTCGTGGGTCAATGGATATATTCATTTCCTGGTGTACTTACACTCAATAATAGTCCGATTTTTATTTCATAGAGTTCACTACACATAACTATATATAATATATATATTCACTGCTATAGTTACGATTATAATCACCTTATTTGAATGCTAATTAATAAATGATATTTTGTCATTGTATCATTTTAGAATAGGTCATTCTTCGAGATAACTTATTGTATAGCAGATAGGAAATCAAAACAATTAGTTATAGGAACAATGCACAATCCTATTGATAATTAGTCTGATGACAGAATATCGATGGAAATGTATTTCATTCACATGTTCTAGGTTCACAAATACCATTGATAATTATTTATTGTAAAGTACTCTTTTGTAAAGTACACACATTGCTGCTCGCATTTGTAAACAATGCCAAATTGTACTTTGCCATTGTGATGCATTTTGACAATATAATATAAATATAATGACTCTATTGAATAAGGTAAATTGTTAGTTTATAAGATATGTATTAACAGTGATTAAATTATAATCTATTCATAATAGTAAATGAAATATATGTAATAACATTTTTTATACATCTATACCTTATAATAATTCATTTAGCAATCAAATATATATTAAGTTTAAGTTTAAGTTTAAGTTAATATACGTGTTTAATACTTTCTCAACAAACAATTTAGTTTAAACAAAAGTGTGATTCATACGATTTCAATAAAATTGTTAATTATATTATTCAATATCCATTTATGAGTTTATTTACAGTATATATATATATATATATATATATATATATATATGTTTGTATTTTTTATAGTGAATAGTGTTATGGTAACATATTTACGTCTGATATGAAGTAATATTTGATTTCACATTGGACGCCATATATAATTTCACGTAGTTAAGTACGAGGAACCAATGAAACATTGAAGCACCAATTATTGGTGGACAGTGAATAGTTTTGGACCAATCAGTGTCCACCAACTATTTGTGCCGTAATTCACTAGTCACTTTGAAGTCCAACAATACGTGCTATCTATACGGTTATTGTCTACACGTTAGGATTTAAACCAATAAAGAAAAGCTAACAAAAAATATATCGTACAATATATATATATTATATATATATATATATATATATATATATAATATATATTTATATATTATAATATAAATCTTATATAAATTCTTATTATTTGTCTATTAAGCTATAATATATTAAATAACTAACGGAACTTGACCGATGGTCATGTATCTTGGTGAATTACGGTGATTTCTAGTGAACAACGCAATTTTTAGGTGCAGTGCTTCCGGACATTTTGGCAACGGCCAATTGAAGATCAGACCGTGGTGGTTCTCAAAATAACCGAGTCCTTTACAGAAAACACGACTTCCGGTGGCTAGGCAACTGTGTAAACAAGTGGTTTAGAAATTAGTTGTTACATAATTATATATATATATATATATATATATATATATATATATATATAAAATATATTATAAAATAAACTTATCAGTAAATCAGAAACAGAATATTCTTATATAAAGTACACTATATACTGTATTGTTTATAAAGTATTTGTGACAGTTATAATATAAAGTATATATATATATATATATATATATATATATATATATATATATATATATATATATATATTACACTTTAAACATGGTATTCGCTAAACAAAATAGTATACGGTATTGCCTACCTTATAGAGATAACAAGTAATAATACTGATATAAAATGCATTTCAACGTTGAACAGATATCAACGGTTATTACTCTGAGTTATATAATGAAAGACGATTAGCCAAAAGTGTTTAAAATAGAGCCAGGCAATCATTATTTATATAGTATTCTCTAATTGTCGCAAAACTCTATTATTATACAATTTTGCTAACGAACAAATTTCACCGATATTTATAATAATAATTGAGCTATTAGTTTTAATAAAAAATAGAGAAAATGTAATATATGACAAAGAAATAAATAAAAAGAATAAGAAAATATATTTAAAATCGCTCTATATTTTTAATTATGGAATCACTTGAATCATAAAAAATTATCTATTACTAGACACATTTGGATCTATAGATAGGCCCACGAATATCTAAAGCTACGTGTATAACATTACTCTCTATAAATTACTTCATAAAAGTGCTTGCTGGCAATAATTATTAATAGATATAAATATTAAAACATATTTTATTTAGAGAATCCTTATGTAATTTCACCATATTAAAATGTACAAATATTACAAATAGTGGTAAATAACACATTTTATCATTACCATATATACAGACACATACACACACACACACACATATACACACATATACACACATATATATATATTATGTATGTAATATAATGGCTCTGAATTAAACAGGTGTTATGTATTCAAGTAGTTGGCCGGACTATAAAGTAATCTTAAAATAATATGTTGACGTCTTGAATGAATTCACCGGTTATTATCCAAACCACAACAGCGCGCACAGAGTATTGTTATCGAAGAACTATGGATCTGTATGTTACGCCTTATATTTATGTTGTACTACAGTTAGTGTACTGGTATAAAATCAAAAGTACTCTGATCGTATGCTATTAACTATAGTGTGTTTCAATACGATAATATATAGTGTTTATAATACAAAGTATTTAATACTATAGCATTAATATTTACTATCGTATTAATACAAATATGTCTGTTTTATTCAAAAAATAAGCAGGCTTTTAGTTAAACATATTATAACAATTAAATATTATAATATAACTAATAACTATTATACTATAACTAATACATATTAAATATTATAATATAGTAATATAACTTTATTTATATTTTTCCAAGTTAATGGTCATACTAATATTTAATATACTAATACAAATATAGTAATCACGAATCATGTTCCATGTTCATGTTTTCTAATAATAATCTAAATAATATAATTTAAACTGTACTAAAATGTTCATTGTTAAACCATTGGTGGTTACATGTTCATCGTATTCAAGGGATGTAGATAATATAAAATAACGACTCAATATACATTTCACATTTCTATCTAAATAGCAAAAGTAATTATACAAATATAATAAATAAACTTACCAAAATATACATTTATTTATGATTATATTGATAAATCCTATACAATGGTTTAACTCTCATATTATATATTATTATTATTAAATACAACTATTATATACATGAATATATATATATATATATATATATATACATATGTATATCGTGTATGTTATAATAAAGTTATAATAGATATGTACTTATTATATAATATAATATATATATAAGTTTCTATATTTTATATTAAATATGTCTTATACAATTGTATATAATTCTATATACTAATTTATTAAATATGTTTAACATTTCTATAGTGAAATTAGATGAACCCAGTAAGCTATAAATAAAAGTAATTAGGTATTATAATAATGTAGTATATAAAGTATATACAAGTATATATAGTATAATACAACGCAAATTTGAATTAAAATAAAAAGCTAAATTACTGATGATATTTGAATTCCATATCCTCCACCAGCTATAGAAAAAACTCACAAATAAAATATCTATCAAATAAAGGTATATACATATTAATGCATGTACATTGTACATTGTACAATGTAAATGCATTAATATGATATGTACATTGTACAATGTACAATGTACATTGTACATATCATATTATACATTTATTATAATTTCATTATACATAATATATATTATACAATTATTAAATTTCATTTTATCTGATGATTGACATATGTATATGAAGAAGATTATTAATACCGTTGATGATTTATTTATAAAACCGAATATCTCTACTTAACAACGGACCATCGGGCATATATCTTCTAGTGAGTTATATAAATTTGTAATTGAAAAGAAAGAATCAGAAATATAGTTCAAACTAACTTCAAGTATTAAATGAATCAAAAATAGCACTAGAATTTACTCTATAATAAAAAACGCAAGAAATATTACTATAATATAAATTGAATATAGACAATTCAATATACAAATTGAATATAGTCACTAATATAGCAGCCTTCATAGAAAATGTCCAGAGTTATATCTTACCTACTATTAAATATAAATTATTATATGCATAGATAAGATAAAACAACCCAATATATTTACTAAATTATATATGCCATGAGTAAAACAGCGAAATAAAGGATATTTTAAATTTTATTTTTAAATGTTTTTACATCTTTAAAAATATTTTTTTAGGTATATATCATATCATTACATCTCATTAAAGTATTATTAAGCGATTCGAAATGCATAATGTACTAAATAAGTTAGAATTCAAAATCTAATAATGTAAATATATATGAAAAAAGTTACAATAATGAGAATAAACATGTTAGTAGATACACTTGAAACTAGCTAGTCGAGTTTCAAGTGTAGCGGTTAAAGTAAACTTACGAACTGATTTTATTTAAGAGAATTATACCCATATTATTTATAGAAAGCCCATAATGTTGTTAATTTTATAATCTTTTATTTGATATTTTGAATAAAACTAAATTATATTCATAAATATATTTATATAAACGAATAAATAAATTCTCCGTGTATGGAATTTAGAAATTAAACTGTTGATCAAATATTTCAATATTTATAGAAATAAATATGTGTCATATATTGTAGTATGGCGGAGTAATTTAACAACTATAAACTCTATTACACGACTTGCAACTATCTAGGAATGTAATACCAGTAACTGCAACCAAGACTATTATATAATTTCATTCTCGAGACTGTTGGAGTTGTAGAGAAAATAAAGTAAATCCAATAAATGCGGAGTTTTCATCCGAATTTAATAATATATTTAATAATTTATATTTATAACTTGTTTACAAAGATAAAAGTAATAAATTACGAGTTTGATCTAGGTTCTTTTTTTTTTAAATAAAGTTGATTGTATTAATTTATCGTATTAATTATCGTAAATTAATTTATCGTATATGAATTACTTCTACGCCAAGTAAATTAACAAAAGCTGAAAGTAAATTAAATATTATTACAAGTTTTCTGTTGTTAAATTCATATAATAAATTGGGATACATCATTATACAAAATATAATTATAAGTAATATATATTAGTATTAAATTAATATATGTTAATTAAAGAAAAAATATCGACGGTATTTGTATATTATCTGGTTAAGAATTAATTTTTAAAAGATTATGGTTTTTTATTTTCAAATTATAAATAAAACCATTTATTATCAAAAGACTATTTACTTTTATGATTGATAATATAATGAATTACCAAATATTGTCTGGTGTTCAAGGTGGATAATGAGAAAAAGTTGTAGAAAATTATTATCGATAAATAATCGTTATAACTTATAATACATTATTGTTTTCATTTATTAGAGTAAAATGTAATTAAATAATTATTAAAAAAATAATTTAAGAAATACATTAATTTAAAAATACGATTATTAGTATATATAATTTATAGTCACATATATATGTAGCACATGCTACTTATATTATGACAATTATCATAATAATCATTAGTACCTATAATAATGATTCTTTAAATATAAATATTATTATGCTAATATAAACAATAAACCCTAATTAATATTTTATAAAAATAAATATAATTAGTAAATAAGAACTAATTCTACTATTTCTATCAATCAACATAATCTAATTAAAAATAATATGTTTAACATCATAAATGTAAACATATTGAAACAATTTTGATATATTATTATATATACATAATTACTATGCTCAGTATAAAATATATTTTGCGCAATACGTCTGAAAACCCTAAATAATGGTTCTAGACTTTAACCTTTATAAAGCTATCCGTAAATACCATTCTCGAGCGATGGGGACACAAGAAATATGTAAAATATTACTATGGCATATTTGAGAATCCTTATATATAGTATAAGTTGAACAAATAGCATAGATAGCTGAGCGAAAAACTATCTGCAAATACTAAATAAATTCGATAATTAATTTATTTTATGGTAATGGGTAGATTTAATATTCAATGTAAAGTGTAGATGTAGGGTGGGTTATATTTTGTATTCAAAAGTTATATAATGAGGGTTGATAATTATGTTATCTTAAAGAACTATTAAATAATTATATACATATATAGATCACTGTATTGATATGATAATATTAATGATATTTAATAGTAAATATTAAAATATTAAAAGTAAAAAACTTTAAAAATAGTTATGGATATATCATTAATGCTAGAAAGAACATTTTAACATCGACTAGTTATTAGTACAACATATAAATATTATTACTTTTGAAATTGCTACTTTTATAATATTGTTAGATTTTGATGATTTAGTTTTTTATGAATAATATTGTTTTCTTGGTATTTTTGGAAGTAAAGTATCAATATTTGTTATATTTTTGAGATTATTATAGATTTTTATTTTATATATCAAATATTATTATTAAATAGAAATTTAGATACTTTATATATAATGTAATATAGTTTATCTTAAATTTTAATTTTAACATTTAAATTGAACGAATTTTGGTAGTTAAAAAAGATAATTTGGCATTCTATAAATATTTATTTTACGACGTAGTTTTTGATTATCAATGGAATTTATTTAAAATTTAAATAAAAAAAATAATAAAAAATATATTTATAATTAAATTTATAGAAAACATATAAATAGCATTGGTAGGTTTATTTAAAAAAAAATCAGTTATCAGTTAAAGTGAAAGAAACCTACATTGTATGTTACAAAATAATTTACAATATTTTAATGTTAATAATAGATCAAACAAATTTATTTAATTAGCGGCCCATTATTCGTAACTAGTTTATTAAATTGTGAACAAAGTATAGGTTTGATAATGGGTTCATCCTAGAATTAGTGGCATTTTATAATTAGTGGGCTATATGTTGATCCATTGTAGCCTAATCTAGGTGGTAGCTACACATTTTGATAATTCATTCTTCCAGTTGATCTATCGAAATATCTATAGATATTTATTAATTTATTATTGTATAACTTTAACAATATTGACATTAACCTATTAATATTAATTCATGTTTGGTAAATAATTATCTAATTATTGTTTAATACCGTCATCAAAACATTATTTGATGAATATCTATAGGTAGACAATTTTTTCATCAATTGAATTTAAAATTTACTTGTTGATCTATTAGAGTTATGATGGATCATCTGATTAGCTACTGGTTCTAACTACCAATCAATATATGATATATCCATTACTCACCCATATTTACATCTACATCTGAATTTGTAGTGATTATTCATCAACCAGGATTATTAGGTCTATTCAGTATGTAGACCTGTCGATGCCTTAGATTATTAGACTATCTTTCACAAATACACCATATCTAAAGTTGGGTGGATTTCACAGCGCCTTAGTAGCCAGATAAAACTGCATCTATATATTTTATTAATATAATTAGAATAAGTAAATATGATATTTAACTAAATTAATTTAATTATTAGAATAGTTAACTTTAGAAAACTTTTAATGGATAAACTTTAAATTCCACTTGAATTTACATAAAATTGCAATTCGTACAAACTATAGTCATCTTTGTGATCACACTAAATTAGATATAGAAATTATATATCTTATATAGACTATGTTTAATATATATAATAATTTTACAGTAAATTAATATTATCTTTCTCGACTATCGACAGCTATTTATATGCGATATAAGTCTAATGTATGCCAATTCCTGGTAGTGGATATCTATTTTTTTCATATTTAATAGTTTAACATTTTCTTTTGCTTTATAAATCTTAATAAAATTAATTATAGATTTATTTATATATATATATATATTTATAATTTATACTGCCTTAATATATATATATATATATATATATTGTGTTCAATTTATATTAATATTTATTTATTTAGATTTATTTAGAAATTTTAATGTTGTTATTCGGTAATGTTATGGTAGTTTTTTTTAGATAATGATAATTCTATTATTACAATATTTGTCGACTGATATACATCATAAAAATTATGTAGATGAATCATCCCAACTAATATAAAGATAGACATATTATATAATTAATGTGAAATATAGAATAAATAAAGTAAATTATGAGATAGTGATAATTAAATTATTGTTGTGTGTTTATATAATATGTATAATTAATACAATGTGTATATTATATATCTTTTTAAAAATGATTTTAAAATTATTAATTATAAAGGCGCTAATAAAGAAAATGGACCAACACACGAAGAAAACTCATTTCAAATTAGTTCGATTTATAATAGAAGCATGTTAGTTGAGAAGTATAAACTTTAATTTCAAATAGCGTTGGAATATTACAAATTGAATTGAATTATTATCGGCCGAATTTATAGCTGCCGGTGAATATTTATCATTTCATAATCGTGCGTGTCCTATTCCATTGTTCAATTACGTAACTCCATTACAATTCTCAAGCGATCAAATTGCACATGACATCGCTGACGCAAGCAACGGCTTGTCGAATATACCACGAATTCTACAAACAGTGTTCCGTCGGCGATTGGGATCCATTTGTTAGCAACGTTGACTGCATTTATTGCAGGAGATGAATGCGCGAATATCGTAAAGGAATGCTTATTCCAGTAGAGCTCCTTATGTTATTTCTTAATATGCTTATTAATGTAAATTTAACCTACGTTGGGTCTCGATAATTTCAAATCTTCATAAATGTAAACCGTGTCTGTAAATATTTAATATTTCACAGCTCTTGTAATAAACTTACTCCTTCTATAAATTGCGAGTTAAAATATCAGACTCACAAACACCAATACACACGCAGTTGATCGCCTGTACCAGTCTCTACCTAGCCAGCAAAGCCGAGGAGGAACACCTCCGAATTCGTGATATCATCAATGTCACCTACAGGTTGTCTTCTGACTCTAACACTCTACCAACTCACACTCTTTACTACCTAATTTGCTCTCAGATAACGTTATCGTAATTGTATAGTCGTGGTCTTGCTATCCACTATATATATTATCTGATTAATTTCATTAAACATATTAAATTGATCTATACTAAAGGAATTATTATATTAACAAAGCAAATGGAATATCACTTACTTTATAGCTTTCTTTTCGATTGCAATATATATTTCGACGCGGACTTTATCTGATACCTTCGACTCTTGTCTTCGTTGCCCTCTTAACCCGGGCATTCCTCATTGTCTTTGCATCTCAGCATCTACCACCGCGAGGGTCCGCCGCTAGACCTCGACACGTTGTATTACTTCATGCGAGAAACTGTAGCCAAGTGCGAACTCTACATCCTGCGGGTGCTTGCCTTCAGGGTTGCCTTTGCCCACCCACACAAGGTTTCACTAGTAAGGCATTCGTTGTACGAGGGATCTCTTTTTATATTAATTAATACGATTCATATTTTTTTAATAACTGGGTTTTTAATAACCCATTTATAATTATTTTTATTGAACATAAATTTAAAATTTAATTTTTATTAGCATTTATGTTAATAATTAAGTCATCCTGAATACCATCAAATTAACATTTTGATATTATGCTGCAATATTGTTATACATTATAACTTA
Source organism: Osedax frankpressi (assembly GCA_964035775.1). Taxonomy (NCBI): domain Eukaryota; kingdom Metazoa; phylum Annelida; class Polychaeta; order Sabellida; family Siboglinidae; genus Osedax; species Osedax frankpressi. The sequence continues at coordinate 41,047,469 of OZ038313.1, forward strand.
TTGAAACACTAAATTAAAACTAATATTATAGCTTTAGTTATAGTTGTAGTTATTACAGTTTAGTTATTATAACTTCAAATATTATAGATGTATTTATTATAACTATAATTAATATAGTTATAGCTGTAGTTACTGTTGATGTAGTCATTTTAGCAGTTGTTATTGTATATGTTATTATTATATCTTTGGTTAAGATAATAGTTTTAAAACATATAATATATTTTAATTATAATGATTTAGACTATATATTAACATAAGTTAGACTATATATTAACATAAGTTTTATTGAATTTACAAAGGAAAGTTTAGATTATTTAAATATAGTTTAGGTATATTATATAATTGAATCTATCATTTGATTATCGCTCGAACCCATCGCCCCTAGCCCTTATACCTTCCAGTCACCCCATCGCAGCCCTATGTACCATCTACCCTCCACGGCATCGCAGAACTCCCGGCATGTCTGAATACCCTCATTCTACTCCCTCGCTTCCTTCCCGGCATGTCTGAATACCCTCATTCTACTCCCTCGCAGAACTCCCAGCATGTCTGAATACCCTCATTCTACTCCCTCGCTTCCTTATAGGCATGTCTGATTACCCTCATTCTACTCCCTCGCTTCCTTCCCGCACTTTAACCTCCGCCCCAGTTTGTGCTCCACTATTTGAAGTCCTTGCACGATTGGCTGCCGTCGCGGGTCACCGAAGCTGATTCGCCTTCGAACCTTCCCGTCGCTAGTACGGCGTGGGCGCTGCTCAAGGACAGTTACCACGGCAACGTCTGCACCGAATACAAGTACGTAATACTTCTGAGTACTAAACGCCTCGGTGTGTAAATTCATTGCGGTTAAGTACTGATTTTTCGAGTATATGTCATTTTTGGAATTTATTATTTCAATTTATCTGTCATTACGTCAACTATTGTTTATCAAACATTAGTTGTTATTTAGTATACATCATTTGTTATGATATTACTATGAAATCGATTAATTCAAGAGATTTTGTTGAATATAGGTTCATTAAATTGGTAGTTACATCTAGTTCTATCTATATTAAGTATATTAACTAATGATTGAACAAATATAATAACGGTTAATGTTGGATGAATATTTCAATAAAGATGCGAACATATCGCAATTTCGATTCTTTACTTGACTTTTGAAATACACGGAGTCAAGGTGCCTTACAACGACACGGCCGTAAAGAAATGGTGGAATGTTAGTTAACATTAGTTAACTCTACTCTACCTTCGTTCTCCGAATTTCTTATTCCTCACAATTCCGGGATTTATTTTTGTAGATTAATTTCAATCTAAGAGACTTTTCCTAATTAACGATTATACAAATCAAATTAGTGTTTACATTACATTACATGTATTAAATGTGTTGTTAAATTACATGTATTAAATGTGTTGTTAAATTACATGTATTAAATGTGTTGTTAAATAGACTATTTGCCTTATCGAATATTGTTGATAATAAAGTTTTTTTACTGGATATTGCTAATAACAATAGTTGACAATCTAAGCTATTACCCAGAATGCAATTTAAATTTGTACAAAGACTTATACAATTGCAATCGTGTTATTTCTTATAACTTTTAAAAAGAGTGCGAAAGATATATTAACTTTTATCTTTTAATTTTAATAATTTTTCCTTTTACAAATTTAAACTATTATAATGTTTAACATACTTTTTATTTATATAATTATTACTTTTCTAAATTATAAATAAATATCAAATATATTTATCAGGTGTTTGATGAAGATATTGACTTGGCAAAGATTGAAGAGATTTCTGAAAAAATTCTTGAAACTTACGATTTAGAATAATTTAGACTTTCCTTTCAAAACTAATATATAATATGTTATTATATATATATTCATATATATTATTACAAATTCTGTATTATTATTAACATTATAAGTGAAATATTCGACATTAAAATGAAAATTATATTTACGATATATTTTCAATATCAAATTCTCTAATTTGTCACCGATTTTTATATTTTAACAATAATTATGATAATAAACCAACATAATATACAAAGTATTTGTTTACATTTATTTGAGGTACTACTCGCGTAGCATTGAGTAACGGATGTAGTAACGATGGAGTGAAAATATCGCGAGAGGCCAAACTTGAAAATATAAACGTTGTAATAGGTAATATCTGCAGTTTACAATGACATATAGTAAGGACTGCTAGTCGGATAACAATACTATATCAATGATGGCAATACGATAGTTAAATAACGAGATAAAGACGGCGGTAACAATGGCTTGCTTTGAATGCTTTGAGCAATAGGGACGCGCTACGAATTGGTAAGAAGCTGAAGATACGAGGTTAGAGAACGGGTAATGTTCGCGAGAGTGAGAGAATAAATAGGCTGGGGCATGGCGGCGACGGCTGTAATAGGTGAACTAAACGGCTGGACATCTGCGGTCACTGTGGTTCCTCGGTGCAGAGCTGTAGGAGAATATCACTGGTTCGGCCGTTATCAAAGTCGGCGTTTTTGGTGTAACGTAGAGGACTCGGTCAAGCGTTATTGGCGAATACCTCCTCGTGAAGGTCTGGGAATTGACCTTTCTCCATGCGCATGTCGTTGAGGAAGCGTGAATGAGTAGTGTTCGTCTCCTCGAGTTCGGGGAGTAGGTCAATAGCGCAGACGAAGACCTGGTCGCATTCGGCAACTGGGAGAGGTTAGGAAGGTTAGGACATAATGAGGAAGGTTAGGACATAATGAGGAAGGTTAGGACATAATGAGGAAGGTTAGAACATAATGAGGAAGGTTAGGACATAATGAGGAAGGTTAGATTATAATGAGGAAGGTTAGGACAATGAGGAAGGTTAGGACATGAGGAAGGTTAGGGCATAATGAGGAAGGTTAGCACACAATGAGGAAGGTTAGGACATAATGAGGTAGGTTAGGACATAATGAGGAAGGTTAGGACATGAGGAAGGTTAGGGCATAATGAGGAAGGTTAGCACACAATGAGGAAGGTTAGGACATAATGAGGTAGGTTAGGACATAATGAGGAAGGTTAGGACATGAGGAAGGTTAGCACACAATGAGGAAGGTTAGGACATAATGAGGTAGGTTAGGACATAATGAGGAAGGTTAGGACATAATGAGTTGGTTAGGACATAATGAGGTAGGTTAGGACATAATGAGGTAGGTTAGGACATAATTAGGAAGGTTAGGACATAATGAGGAAGGTTAGGCGAGAATTAGGAAGGTTAGGACATAATAAGGAAGGTTAGGACATAATGAGGAAGGATAGGACATAATGAGGAAGGTTAGGACATAATGAGGAAGGTTAGGACATAATAAGGAAGGTTAGGACATGATTAGGAAGGTTAGGACATAATGAGGAAGGTTAGGACACAATGAGGAAGGTTAGGACATAATGAGGAAGGTTAGGACATAATGACGAAGGTTAGGACATAATGAGGAAGGTTATAATATAATGAGTAAGGTTAGTACATAATGAGGAAGGTTAGGACATAATGAGGAAGGTTAGGACATAATAAGGAAGGTTAGGATATAATGAGGAAGGTAGGGACATGATGAGGAGGGTTAGGATATAATGAAGAAGGTTAGGACATAATGAGGAAGGTTAGGACATAATGAGGAAGGTTAGGACATGAGGAAGGTTAGGACATAATGAGGAAGGTTAGGACATAATGAGGAAGGTTAGGATATAATGAGGAAGGTAGGGACATAATGAGGAAGGTTAGGATATAATGAGGAAGGTTAGGACATAATGATGAAGGTTAGGACATAATGAGGAAGGTTAGGATATAATGAGGAAGGTTAGGACATAATGAGGTAGGTTAGGACATAATGAGGAAGGTTAGGACATAATGAGTTGGTTAGGACATAATGAGGTAGGTTAGGACATAATGAGGTAGGTTAGGACATAATTAGGAAGGTTAGGACATAATGAGGAAGGTTAGGCGAGAATTAGGAAGGTTAGGACATAATAAGGAAGGTTAGGACATAATGAGGAAGGATAGGACATAATGAGGAAGGTTAGGACATAATGAGGAAGGTTAGGACATAATAAGGAAGGTTAGGACATGATTAGGAAGGTTAGGACATAATGAGGAAGGTTAGGACACAATGAGGAAGGTTAGGACATAATGAGGAAGGTTAGGACATAATGACGAAGGTTAGGACATAATGAGGAAGGTTATAATATAATGAGTAAGGTTAGTACATAATGAGGAAGGTTAGGACATAATGAGGAAGGTTAGGACATAATAAGGAAGGTTAGGACGTAATGAATAAAGGTTAGGATATAATGAGGAAGGTATGGATATACTGAGGAAGGTTAGGATATATTGAGGAAGGTTAGGACATAATGAGGAAGGTTAGGACATAATGATGAAGGTTAGGACATAATGAGGAAGGTTAGGAAATAATGAGGAAGGTTAGGATATAATGAGGAAGGTTAGGACATAATGAGGAAGGTTAGGACATAATGAGGAAGGTTAGGATATAATGAGGAAGGTTAGGATATAATGAAGAAGGTAGGGACATAATGAGGAAGGTTAGGATATAATGAGGAAGGTTAGGACATAATGAGGAAGGTTAGGACATAATGAGGAAGGTTAGGACATAATGAGGAAGGTTAGGACATAATGAGGAAGGTTAGGACATAATGAGGAAGGTTAGGACATAATGATGAAGGTTAGGACATAATGAGGAAGGTTAGGATATAATGAGGAAGGTAGGGACATAATGAGGAAGGTTAGGACATAATGAGGAAGGTTAGGACATAATGAGGAAGGTTAGGATATAATGAGGAAGGTAGGGACATAATGAGGAAGGTTAGGACATAATGAGGAAGGTTAGGACATAATGAGGAAGGTTAGGACATAATGCGGATGAAGGGAAGAGGAATTTGAGTTACAGATAGCGATTGTGGGTGGAAATAGGAGAAATCAGTTAACATATATATATCTTTGGTGCTGGATCGGTGTTGTTATGATACGGAGGCGTGATTAGAGAAGGAGGAGCAGAATAAATATTAAGAGAATCGAGTTCAGACACTTAATTAAACTTGGCCCCAGGCAAAGTAGGATATTCGCTGGTGAGTGACAGAGCTAGGAACCTGATCTAGTTTTCCTTAAGGCAAAATAAAAAGTCTGCAGAAACAAGTCGAGAAGACGTTCGATTCTTACTTTCTTTGTAATTCCATTGCGATCTATAATAGAATCACGTTTTAATAATAAATATACCTTATTAATATATAGATTCACTAGCTTCAATTATACCAAATATTGATTATTAAATTCATGTAATATACCTGTAATATATATATATATATAATATACCTGTAATATACATATAATATATCTGTAATATACATATAATATACTTGTAATATACTTGTAATATATATATAATATACCTGTAATATATATATAATATACATATAATATACCTTTAATATACATATAATATACATATCATATACCTGTAATATATCTGTAATATACATATAATATATATATAATATACCTGTAATATACATATAATATACTTTAATATACATATAATATACATATAATATACCTGTAATATACATATAATAAACTTGTAATATACCTGTAATATACCTGTAATATACATATAATATACTTGTAATATACATGTAATATACATATAATAAACTTGTAATATACCTGTAATATACCTGTAATATATATATATAATATACCTGTAATATACATATAATATATCTGTAATATACATGTAATATACATGTAATATACCTGTAATATACATATAATATATCTGTAATATACATATAATATACTTGTAATATACATATAATATACATATAATAAACTTGTAATATACATATACTATACTTGTAATATACATATAATATACATATACTATACATATAATATACATATAATATACATATAATATACATATAATATACATATAATATACATATAATATACATGTAATATACATATAATATACTATACCTGGATTAAGAATCATGATGGCGGTGAAAAGAGCAGTTTCGGAATCCGTCAATTTCAAGGAATTATATTTATTGGCCAAAGAGAATTGAGATTCAAAGAATTTTCCAATCGGCATTTTCAGAATCATTTCCCTGTGCAACGATTTGATAAAATATAACAAAGGAAATCACCTCATTCCAACATGCAGTTATTTATCTTTATATACGAAGCCTTTTCACAAACAAATTACAAAATAATGGCACGGATGTGAATGCATCTGTATATCTACTTCCATCTATTCTCTACGATTGGTTTGAAGTACTTCGCGATTTCACTGTAAGTACATACCGAGGTATTTTGAATTCCATGCTGGGTATGTACATGCCATCCGCCTCGAAGAGTGGCAGGTATCGAGCAATTACGATCTCAAAGGAGCCCTGTTTGATCAACTTGATCTGGTCCTCTTGCGTGAACTCCATGAAACCTGTGCGCGGTCGGGGATGGATATGAGAATAATGTACGATATTATAGGGTTTCTAGTTTAGTTTATGGGGGTTAGTAATTCAGTTGCGGTTAATGATGGTTTTTATGGTGGAGTTCGCCGTGGGATTGGTTGTAGTGATGAGCTCACTCGATAGGTCGTTAAAAAAGGTCATTCAGAACAGATGGCACCCACTCCAGACAACACCAATCAACGAAATCAACCATAACCTCTCGGAAACTGAACCCCCACCTAACCCACTATCATCCTACCCACACCAATCTCGTCCCCCATCTCGTCTCCCATCTCGTCTCCCCTCTCCACCAACCAGGAATACGTTTACAGAACTTCACGACTCGCGTGATCACGGGCACCATGTTGCTGAGGAATTGTTTCCACATCGCCGAGGCTGGGGTCACGACCTCCCCGTCAATCTTCCCTCGGTTGCCGTCGGTTGTCGTCGGGTGACAGTTGGAATCGCCGGCTCCTCCCATACTCTTCATTTTCTGCATCATGGCCGCCTGGTCCATTCCACCGGCGAACTGTCAGTGGCAATTTTGGAGTCATTTCACTATAATTTCACCAGATAAATATAAAAGTTTTGACAAGATAAATTATATAATATTACATAAATTGAAAAATTAAATTTAGATTTTTTAGATAATTTAGATATTTATTTTGCTGACTTTTTACGATAAAAAAATACAAGAAGTCAAAGATATGACGCAATGTAATATGACGCAATGTAATAAGATGTGTAATACACTGATCATCGTGAGGATATGGAATCGTACGCCATTTACTTAGAGAGCATAACATCGAGGGAGTTCGCTGACCATATTAGGATGAGGTCCTTTTTTGCGATACGCCTCCTTGCCATTGACCACCTTGGCATTTGTGTAGTTGCAGGTGTCCACGTGGGCGGCGTACACGGCGTCGTAGACGTTGCGCACGAGCTCGAGTTGGTCTCCGGAGGGAGTGAGGCGGGCCTTGTCGAGCGCGCCGTTTTGTACGGGGTACGGGGAACCCGGGGACTCCAGCGGCGGCGGAGCGGCGGAGGTGGGCGTGTCATGGGCGGCGGCGGCGGAGGTGGGCGTGTCGGCGGCGGCGGCGATGGGCGTGGAATCGCAAGCGAAATCATTGGTGTAGAGGCGAGATTCTGTTGAACGAGAAGTTTGTATTATAATTTAAAAGAGATATTATCGTTAAACACAAAGAGTGTTAAAAGGGGAAGCAGTGTTAAGAGAGAAGCAGTGTATTGTATAAAGTATAAAGGAGAAGTCATTAAATGTCAGTAAAGACAGAAAATAAATTAAAACTTTAATGTTATAACATTAATAATCAATTCGATACTTGTATTAAATATGCATTGCTAAGTCGAACCTTCGGAGATGGAGAGTTGTTGAAGCTGTTGTTGGTCCCGTTGCTGCCAAAAGGTGGCATCCGGTGCAGTAGACGTGCTGGAGACAGCCGGCTTCAGGATATCCAGGGGTCGGCTGCGAAGGGGAGAAGGTGACTGCTGTTGCAGTTGGTGAATGGACTCCGGGGGAGTAAACGATTCCGATTTCACGCGATATTGGTGAATCTCAGCGGCAGCCGCGTGTTTCTTGTAAACCTGGTGGCAAGTTACGGTATTAAAGTGAGATGTATATAGATGTGATTTTGTATTTTAACGTTTTAATACATGGTTTCATACTTTAGTATATATATATATAAATATATATAAATATATATATATATATACCTATGTTACCATAACACTATTCATTATAAAAAATACACACACACACACACACATATATATATATATATATATATATATATATATATATATATATTTACATATATATAACATCTAAATTGAATTTCATATATCCAACCTCGTTATCGGGATTGTATTCTTGTTTTACAAACACCTGAGCATCAGATTTGTCGACTGAGGTTTT
>OZ038313.1:41056084-41127856 GCA_964035775.1 Osedax frankpressi
GGAGGGAGGGAGGGAGGGAGGGAGGGAGGGAGGGAGGGAGGGAGGGATGGAGGGAGGGAGGGAGGGAGGGGAGGGAGGGAGGGAGGAGAGAGAGAGAGAGAGAGAGAGAGAGAGAGAGAGAGAGAGAGAGAGAGAGAGAGAGAGGGAGGGAGGGAGGGAGGGAGAGGGAGTGGGAGTGGGAAATGGAAAGGTAGCGGGATAGGGAGTGGGAAAGGGAGAGAGAGGGGGGGAAGATGGAAAGGGGGAGAGAATTGTGAATATAGCATAAAAATGTTTCCATTGACAGAAATCTGCACTTTGAGATTGTACCAAGTTCTGAAGATTTTCATTCGCGAATATAAGTTTTAAGATATCCAGGGTATCCAGGTGACCCAGTTAACTCTCTCTTTCCCCGTATTTTATTATCTTTCTCTATTCTCTTTTTATGGCTCAGTAACTTAGTCGTTTAATTTGTTTACATTTTACGTAGTTTTTTACGTCGATGACGTCAAAAGTCGGTAGACTGAGTGGAAAATTGCCGGTGGATCTCGGTGAGCAGAGGGTCTACAATGTAGGCCCAACATTCTAGAGTGTGTATACGGTGTGGTCGAGGCATAAAAAAGCAAAGCATCACTTTATCGCTTTTGCAATCAAGCTTTCGATAACACTTCAATTTATGGAATAAAACCAAATTCTGTTGTTTACCTACACTGAACTATGGTCTACTTTGACACCCAACAATAATAAATAAACTAATGTATCAATGCGTTTACTCTAGAAATTTCTGATCAATTCCCGCAACGAACTTTATGATATTTAATTATCTCTACTTCTAATAAACCCAGAAAATAGAATTTGTAAAATATTTAAGCATAAAAAATGTAATAGAAAATAACTGCAAAAATAACCTGGATTTTATATTGGTGTTTAAGTAATCAACTAATCATATTATATTATATAATTAATGAATTACGAATAGGAAATACAGTACACTTACAGTGACGAGTGAAACCAGTAAGTCCATGGCTAACCTTCGAGACTGAGATAGCCGGCGTCGACGTCGGAGAGATGTGGAACACCGGTGCCTGGATTAGCTGGGATGGTGTTGCCACGTTGGCTGGCAGCCATCATGACCACTTGCTGGTAAGCGAGGGAACCACCCTGAAGTTGTTGCGATGGAGTGCATTGTTGTTGTTGTTGTTGTTGTTGTTGTTGTTGTTGTTGCAGATGTTGTTGTTGTTGTTGTTGTTGTTGTTGTTGTTGTTGCTTGAGTTGCATACGCGAGTTGGCGCTATTGAAACCGTGTTGCGCGCGCATGAACTGCTCTTGGAAATCCTGCAAATACGAAGACGCCACGATATAATGAGTACAAAGCCTTATATTCCATAAAACAATACTACTCAAACTAATAATTACGTATTCGGGGAATACATCATTATATACTCTTAATTACATATTTTCATAAAAGAATCTAATTGCAACATTGGCCCAGTAATAACGGGTGACCAGTGAAGTCGATTACGTAAACTAACGGTGGAGGATGGTTGCAGTGGTTTTCCGGAGGCCGTTTGACCTTGCATTTGATTGCCGTAAGTGGTCGTATGAATGTTCGGGGCCATGCTGTTTACCATAGAGGCGCTGTTCGCATTGTACGGTGAACCTAGCGATATCGTGCAAATAGTGTCAACTCGTCGTTATCGTGTTCACCAAATTAATCGTTATTTTAAGTGATGATGTAAAGTAAACACGATTTAAATTGTGATTAAATAAATAATGAAGATTAGATAAATTAAGTTTTTTATAAATTATATTTGAAAATATAATTTCACGTTTAAGATAAATAAAACAATAGTAGGCTAGTAGTATTTCTAATAGAACACTAACAATGTGGTTTCAATAAAGAAGGATCTTGTTTAAACAAATTGTCCATTTTTGGAATTTTATGTCCTAAAAATTTGTATCAAAAATTATCACACGATAAAAGAATTACGATTAAATTAAATTTGATTTTCTAAAAAATTATGGTAATTCTCAATCAATTCAATATTAAAGACAATGTTCGATAGAATAACGAACCATTCTTGGCTGCCAGTAATCTCTCCAATTCAACCATGCTGAGTTCGCTAATCTGTTCCTGCGTAAGATTCAGACAACTGAGATTCTGGTAAGGTCGAATCGGGGACACGGGATATGCTTGAGAGACTTTATTGCTGTAAATCACATCGTAATGAGTATTACTGATTGAGCGAATGGTTGATGGGTTAATACTCCCATCGGGTCGGATAGAATTTAAACAATTAATAAACACGATATGTATTAATGGAGTTATTTCAATAATATAATATATCATTTATAATAATTAAATGTGTGTAAAAAAAAGCAATGAAAAAATAACTATTTTAATTACTATTGCAGATAAGATAATGATGTTAACAAGATAAAGAAGATGTTGATAAGATAAATGAATACTGTCTGATGAAACCTCTGGCTATTGGTGTGAGATGTAGCGGCTACAGTATTTCTTTCTGCCTCGGCGTTTTCCTTTAATCTTTTCGGTCTCCTGCCCAATCTAGAAGCTGTGAGAAATGCAAAACAATGAGGTCCTTTCAGGTTAGGTCATTAGAAAATAATTAACTAATCTATTTGGAGGTGTTAATTAATTATGAAATAGATCAGCTTTTATTGATCCTCTCTTAATGTTTACAAACTATTTGTTCTTTACGATTGTTTAAGTATTTAATATCCTTATGTAATTAAGTTTTAGAAACAGTACATCTAAATGATTTATATTAATATTAATATAACAATAACAACCATTCATAATATTAATATGTATAATATTGAATTAAAAATAGGCTTATATTAATAAGAAGTAAATTATAAATGATTTATTTCTATATTCAAATAACAACAATTATTTATAAACAAAATATAATTTAAGTTGAAATATATTTGATATATTATAATTTATTATTAATTATATTATTAGTACATATTATTTAATTTGTTATTAATATTATTATTATTAATAATTATTATTCTATGTATTTAAATATAATATTACATGTGAATATCTTTTAACAAATGACTTATATAATATATAATTTTAAAATATAATAAATAATTATAAAATGTTATTATTATTAATAATAATTTTAAAAAACCGATTTTGTAAGTTAATTAATATTGATATTAATATTGATATTAATTTTAAAATGAATAATTAGTAATATATATTTATATTAAAATAAATAGTAATGTTAGGTTTAGCTAAAAAATAAAGTTTATAGTTTCATTATTACAAAAATGTAATAATATAAATAGCTAGAATATTAATTAAAACATAAATAAATTAAATTATTATTATAATGAAAAATATATGAACATGATATAATATAAGAATATAAATTATAATTTCCCTTTGTATATAAATATATTAAATAATTTATAAGCAATATATCATTTTTATAATACTAAATTTAAACTTATTTTAATTTAGAAATATAACATAAATTAACAGTTTATGATAATTGTCGTATACTGTATAATATATTTACAAACACACACACACACACACACACACACACACACACACACACACACACACACACACACACACAACACACACACACAAAATGAAATGAAATGTTATGCAAACTAGCCTCAACAATGTCTTAGAAACAATGCCTTAGTAACAATGTCTCACAAATATTAATTCTCTGATTGATTTGATCGGATTGATAATTGTGAGGATCTGTGCGCTTTTATAAAGAGCCGATGCTGATTAATAGATCGCATTGCGTGCGCTGACCGATATTATTGTCCAATAGGAAACTAGTAATTATCAAAAACCCGCGAGTAGGAGGTACTCCGAGTATGATGGGCAGACGACGAAAGTCGGTTATCATTTAGGAATCACGACAATAGACAGCCTTGAGAACAATAGCAGCCAATAGGAATAAACTGGGTCGGCATATAATATTGCATTAATATAACAAACTTCCATTGAACTAGTATACGGTGAAAGGTAAATAATAACATGTACTATTATATAAGTTATATGTATCGCGCTTTTAACAGAATACCAAATATTGACTTCGACTATAGAACCATACGATTCGATAAATATCAACAATTATTAATTAAAAATAACTAAATTATAATAATTTAGAGGTAACATATAGTTGAAAGTTTAAAAACAGGCATTCGAGATACTACAAACTGATGGTACTGATGGTGTCCGAGAAACAATGTCCACCACGTGATATAAGAATATACCTCCCAATGGACACTGGCCATTGTCTAGTGATTACGCAATAATGCTTTAATAATAAGTTTAAGAAATAATACATTAATTACATAAGTGGATTCATTTCATATTATAAGTAAAACAATGCGGGTTGATAATATATTTATCTAGATATTCTAGAACATTGCAATTTTTATATTTATTTTTATACAAACGACATAGTATTTCACATACGTAATATATATTTATATTTATGATAACTTATTATATTATTAAAATGTAATGTTGGAAAAAGGTTATACAAAATATATCAAATAAATATCATCATTTATCTAAATATGTACAACATTGTATAGTATACTGTTATGTAATAATATATTATATTATATATCATATAAAAACAGTATAATATAGAATATACTATTTGCAAAGATGTGCATTTGAAACTTGAGATATAATAGTATTTCACAAAAAAAAGTATATCATATTTATTAATATCTATATATTATATTAATATTTATATATTATATTAATATTATATTACGTTACAATATCTATTAACATAATTTAATAACGGTGTATAGAATGTGTTATGTATTACTGTGTGTAATCGTGTATATTTAAATAGTAATTTCTATATTTAAATAAATTGGTAATTTGTTAATCGATTCTTTTCATTAAAAACTACATTTATAAATTACTCAAATTTCCATTGAATATTATTCTTAAACTCGTTATTAGTAAATAATTAACCACTACGAACACAAATAAATCAGTGGATTAAATGTTAATAACTCATTACATTATATATTAATAACTCACTGGATTATATAAACGAGCCAATGAATCAGTGACTTTAAAATAAAAGTACTCATTTATTTTGTTCGGTGCAAATGACTTCATCCGAGCTGGTCCCATAAATACACCTACGTCAGCGTTTAAACTGTATCAAATACATATCGTAACGTATACACCGCTATCTGTATATATCGAGTACGACGTACGTCACAAGGTGTACAGATGAGCGGGCTGGGTTCGAAGTGATTAATCCGGAGTACGTGAAACGGTCTAAATAAGTGCACATAAGAATATATACGTTCACTTCGTGCCAGAGCGCAGTTGACCCAGTTTTTCGGAGTGTACCAGGTACACTGTACCTTGTTCTAGTTTGACACGTATCGGCCGTGTATCAGAATGTAGTCCGTACAATGTACGGCGTACAGTGTACAGGGGCGTACAGTGTACGCGCCGTACAGTTTACAAATTAACAAAAACGTAGGTCACTCAACCGTAGATAAAAGAGCTGTGTGCTGATCTTCCGATGGAATTGATTGATTATCAATACGCACTTTACAATTATACGGTGGCTAGCCTGTAAATCCGGGACGTAAACGCCGCACCGTTCTACAATGGAATCTCGATAATAGATGTAAATACGAGTTTATTTTGGTTTCGAGGGTACGTTCTATTGTAGTCGGAGAAACTACGCAAAGCATTATTAATATAATAAAAACATTCTTTATACAAATGTTCGAATGTGGTCAATATATCTGTAAATAATTAGTTGAAAAGAAAATGGTACAATAATCTTAAACGATAATGTATTTACAGAGATAATTATAAATGAGAACGTTCTTAAAATATTCTTTTTGTCGCATAACTTATGCGTATAATAATAATATTATATTAAAATAATACAACCATGATATACATATTATAGATGCTATGCATATAATAAAATACTTTTAATGTTGATATGAATATGTATATTTTACAATAACGGATTTATTATTTATATTATATAACTGTATTTCTTTACAATTTTCGATATATGCAATATATTATCACCAAACAATAACAACTTACCCATAAAATACAGAGATGTAATAGTATTGTTAAATCATTTGATTTGCATTGTTCATTGTGTAAATAAACATACCTGGATTATCTGGGTATATATATATGAATAACACTCGTTTTCTATTGTATATTGGTTAATCATACTCGGGATTATAATATATTCATGTCATAGATTAATGATCTATATTCCTCTATGTTAATAATAATCAGTGGGTAGATTTCACGTGACATAGTTTTACGAACACATGAAGTTTATATAATTTACGAATATTCTGTATTATAATATAGAATATTCTTGTAATTAATGTTAACATATATGCAGAACTATAATAGTATATATATATACAATACAAAATCATATAGAAATATTAAAATAACTATATTAATGTAAGAGTATATTGTCATATCAAACATTATTGAAATATAATAATATATTAACACATTAAATAAAGTAATAATTTATAAAATAATTAATTCCCTATTATTTGTTCTTATTTTAAAATAAGATCAACATTTATTATTACATATGCCTTATAACATAACTTATATAAAATAAAATTACATTAATTATTAAATTTTAATATCAATGGAAATACATTGCATAGCACTACTCGTGATTACCTTGTACCACAGTATTATTTCTTTTAAAATACATTTACACATAAATAAGTTTATATGAATCCTACAAATAATTATAGTCGGTGGCAGTACAAAACGAGGTGAAAGCTTGTAAAAACACGTGACAACAAGGTCATCAATTCATACATACTCATTACATAAGCTTATGGTTGTCGTGTCGACATTGACAGACTTTTAGAGATAGTTATGAAACATTGGATATAATATCGAGATATCCTTTTAGTTGTATATCATATGGGGAGGGAGTGGGAAAGGGAGTGGGATATGGAAATGGAGAGGGATTACGAGAGGGAGAGGGCAAGGGATAGGGAGATGAAGATGTAGAGGGAGAGGGATAGGGAGAGGGAGATGAATATGTAGATGTAGATGGAGTAGAAGGAGTAGAAAGGGAGTGGGAGAGGGTGATGGATAGGGAGATGTAGAAGGGGAGGTAGAGGGAGAAGTAGAGGGATATATCCCTTAGGCAGATAGGCAGAGGTAGATGTAGAAGGGGAGGGAGATGGAGAGAGAGATGGAGAGGAAGAGAGAGAGATGGAGAGGGAGAGATAGATGGAGAGGGAGAGAGATGGAGAGGGAGAGAGAGATGGATAGGGAGAGAGAGAGATGGAGAGGGATATGGTGTGGATGAGGAAGTGGTAGAGTGAGTAGGAGATATATATGTAGATGGATATAGAGAGATATATATACATATAGAGATGGAGTTGGATATGGAGATCGAGAGGGAGAGGAAGAGGAATGAGGAGGTGGAGATGGAATGGGAGTGGGTGAGTGAGTGGGAGAGGGATAGCGAGAGAGATGAGAGGTAGATGAAGTTGGAGATGGATATGGAAATGTAGATGGAATGGGAGAGAGTAACTGCATGAGTGGGATATAGAGATGGCGATGAGGTGGGAAGGGATATGGGAAGTGAGAGAGAAAGGGAATTATATTTATATATATACGATTTTCTCGGTCATTATTTATAGATTTATCTACAAAATATACGATTATATATATAATTGGTACATTATATATGTATATATTTTTGTACAGATGAACAGATGTATATATTGTCTGGCAGGATACTAGTTAATATATCGAAAAATGATATCGATAACGAAATTAAAGTCAAAGCCTTTTAACAATGGATCCTTTATATAACAGATTTAGAGTTCTCTTCGAGATGTCGATTTCATTGGTGAGTACTTAAGCACCTACGAAATACTTAAGTACCTAAAAATCACGATATATGTATGTCTATACATTGGACGATATACACTGAAATCACTATATGGCACTGTGTGCAATGTATGTATTCGATGAATACTGTACTCTTTACTCAGTACACTGTACACTAAACTATGTACAATGTATACTGTACAGTGTACACTGTACAATGTACACTATATATTCTATACGAGAAGTTATTAATACGTGAAAAACGCTCGAGATTATGAATCTGCCCGCTCTCTCTATATTCGATCCTATCCGATCTAATCTAAAGTTAGTGCGTTAACTTTATGCATTGTGTAATAGGCGTCATACCAATGCTCGGGGGTACACCGTACCCGGTAAGGCGTAATTAACGCTAACTAAACTAATCGCGTACGGTGTACACACGTAGGCGACCTCGTACGTCTGCGTATTCGATAGGATAGTCCGATGACCTAGTGACACGATTACGAGCTATTGATAGATTGCTATCGTTCGCTTTATAGATCCGATTTTCGTCGACTTCAAATGATAAAAAATACTAGTCGGGCATATCACGCATCTAGCCGTGACGTACTCGTCTGCTGTACACGGTCCGTATACACTTTACACTGTATATTGTGCAGTGCAAATTGTAAAATAGACGATTTCAGACTTTTAATTTAATGTATCAAAAAACGCAATATTGTGATTTTATTAAATATGCTATTAAAAATGTGTATCCAAAAATAAATATCCGTTTAGGAATTTTTTGAAAACTTTTTGAAAATCTCAATATTTTAATTTTTCAGGTTTCCCAACATAAACATATATTACCATTTATAAATGTTGTAGCATAGCATATTAAATATATATTTAATTCAAATTAACAAAAATAATTTGCATAATAACAACAATACGATAAACAATAATATTATATTCTTTGTTTTAACTAAAATGTAGTAGCAATAAAATAAATAGATTTTAAATTTTAATTAGTATTTATTAATTTGTTATATATGTGTATAATATTTATATATATATATATATAATACATATATCATATAGCATTATTTTAATTAATTATCTAAAACTTTATTTAAAGTTTATAGACATGCTATTAGTTTATACATACAATATAATATATTAAATTATATTGATATTATTGTTTTGAAATACAATAACATTACATCTAAAAATAAATAAATATCACAAGTAATTTATTCAAATAATTATTAAATATATTTTGTATTATTTTATATATAGTATAAGTGTTCTTATTCTTATTCATATATTGGTATATATATTCGTTTAAAAATATAATTAATTAAAAATAATAAATAATTTATTTACAGATTATAATAACATTAATATATTACGATTGATTGAGCAGTGACATATTCTTCCATGCTCACTAGTTACAAATATCTGGCATAATCGTTGGTAAATATTAACTTTTTGGTAGCATTTTGTAACTGTCGCCTATCTTTCTACCAAATCATTGACAGCATTAATGAATATCTTATTGTCCAATCTTGCTAATCTAACCGCATCATTATTATATAAGCATTTTGTTATGATTTACATCTATATTTAATATGTGAAATAAATTAAAATAAATTACAATATCATGCAGATTGAGTATACGATCAGCGTTTCTAAAAATAGTATTATCTTCTGTAGACATATTATCTTCTGTAGACTGTTCCATTGTACACATTAAGTGAATCCTGTTATCAAATATTGCTAATGATGCTAAACTCGAATTATAATCTAAATTTCAAATTTCTGTATAACACCATTTGCAATAGTCGTATCACTGAATTGATTCAATTGAGATATGAATTACAAATCATTTAAAGTGGCACTGATTGGGGACGTTCATTATAACCAATATCGTACTTATTATACAACAAATCATTACATTTCTTCATATTATTGAATGTTTGTTTCATCACTCATTATCATCACTTCTTTTGCATCAGCAATTAATTCAACTATATATATTTGAATATTTATAATTATAATAAACTAATTAACTAATGTCAAATTTTAATAACTCAAATATAAATTTCCATAATAAACTTTAATAGTGAATATAATACTTTAGATATCCTTGATATAGTGAATTTGATATCTATATTAAATGGTAGTATATTTACAGGTATATATTTATATAAATTTAAATATACAGCATTCATGGATTAGTGCTCAAAAATATGGTATCGAATGAAATATAATTATATATATTTTTAGTTTAAATTAAATGACTATATATTTTTAAAATTTGATATGATAATTATAATATATCCATTATATAACATTTATATACTACATATATTAAACTATATTAATTATAAACTAATATTTTTCTATTAATAATAAATTAATAATGAATAACTACTAATTAATATTAATTATAAATTAATATTTTTATTATAATTAATATTTATTAAAAAATGTACTAATAATTTAAGAAATATTTAATAAATAGATTTCATAGTATATAGTAAATCATATTATATACCCTTAGTATATTTTAGTCATAATTGAAATTAATAGAGTAGTAATTGCATTTAAAATGCATGCATAATTACACATATAAATATTCCAATTTAAAATTGTTACTATATATTAGTATATTTTTAATACACTTTTTTATTGACAGGAATTATTTATATTTGTATGTTTTATAATCATAATTATTCAGCAGATATATTTAAATAAAAATAAATAGCCAAACAATGCAAAATATTAATTATCTCTGATTCTCACGTTTTAAGTCAATTAATAACAAATATTAAATCTTACAGAGGTAAAAAATGCTGGTTGCTATACAAATTGGAAAATGTCACAAAAAAAGTTCTTTAGGTGTGTCTATAAAAGACTAAATTCCTATAAAATGTAATATTTTAATTTTAATTTTAGTTGTATTTAATAGGCACCATATTCAGTTACGCTATTACGCTATTACGCGATAATGAACTACAAGTTTCGATAGTTTGTGATGGTTAGGTGTAGACTGGAGAATATTTTTGTGTAGGTTCTCGGTGTGCGGAGGTTAAACGAGTCAAAAATAATGCCACAGTTGCCGCAGGGTAACGAAGCAATAGATTTTTTATAAACAAGCTTCTAGTAAAGTTTTAAAACGTCATTGTTTAAAACAAACAATGTCAAAATCCTATAATGATGGTAACACTACAATAACCTCAACAAATAGTTAAACTAAATTCATATTTTTATCTGAGACTAAATTAATAATTACCATTAACTTTTGCATGTAAACTTTTATTTCATTAATGTTACATAATAGTATATATTTTAAGTTTTGAATTCAAATGAAAACTAATTAGTCAGCTGATGTTAGATGACTTATACTGAGAAGAAACACGGCTTCTTAGAATGTCCTAGAACCTGGATCTTTCAAGTATTCTCATCGACTGATTTAAAAAAATAGTATTTATTTATATAATCCAAATAAGATGACACATTGTCTGTTATTCTTTGTTCACTAAACTCATATCGCATCAACAACTAGTTTAAGGTACTTCATTAAATATCAGTTAACAATTATTGTAAACAAACTGTGCAATTTATTTGTTTAAATACGTAAAATTATTGATATCAATTTGTTAATATTATAAAAATACAATAATTCTAAAGAAATTTTAAAATATAATCTAGGAAATAACTTTGCATGATACAAAATATTAAAATTAAATAGATTTGTTCGAATCATAATTAGACAATATATTAATATGTATTAATATGTATTAATCAATTACAAATATATAATATATTATATTTATATTAATAAGTTATACTTATATTCATTTTAGTAATATATACAATTTACATGTTAATTTGGTATATTAATACCATTAGAAATATAATTATAATTTGACATCATGTGTATTTTATACATAAAAAAGCTTTAAATTAAAAATATTCTATTTTGTATATTTGGAATTTTTATAAAATTCTAGGCTTACTAAAATTGATCAGATATTTCAGAATGAGTCACAATGGGAAACACTATATTATAAATGTACAACACATTTATAAACACAACATAAATTAATTATAGGTTAGATTATTCAATTTATGTAATTATATAAATTGTATTTATTTTCAGTGGTAACTTTTTGATTTTATAAATAAAAATTGAAATCTTAATAAAAATACATAATACATTAGGATTAATGATAATAAATTAAATTATTGATTTTATTTAAAAATTGTATTCAAGAATAAATACATATTTCTAGGGAGATTTTTATTTATAATTATATATTTAGTTAAACACACACAAAATATTAAATTTTGAAAAATAAATTATTCGAATAATGTATAGAAATATAAAAAATTTATTAATATATCATAAATTTAGAAATAATATCATTAAATGAATATAAATATTTTAAAATTACTATAGGATAAGAAATTATACAAAATATACATATATATATATTTATGAATTTATAATTAAATCAGAATTTTTTGAAATAATTATATTACATAATTTTATAATTACATACAACAATTGCATTTTTATGTAAAAGTTCACATAACACTTTTATGACAGATTATTTGCCACTACTTTTTTAAATTTTAGATAAAACATTAAAATTGTACTAAAAATGATCATAATCATTATTGGCAAGTATTAAATTTATGCAGTTTTACAAAATTATATAATTTTTAAGAAAATTTATAAAAACTATATTCTAAAAAATATATTTATATTTTACTAAGTACATAACAATAGGTTATCTATATTGTTTTAAAACTTGAATGCACTTTATTGTATATATTGCAATTCAAATTTATGATCTTATCTTCAAACTGAGTTCTGAAATAAACAATTGTATCAGTACAATGCTCCTCGTATTCAATCATTATTTAAGAAACTATTATAGGTGGATTATATAATAAAAATTGAAACCATTAAATATTTAAATTAAAATATTATCTAACAATATCCTAAAACTACACTCTAAGATCGTCTGTAGTAAAGAGCTTGTTCTTAAAGCGAAGTTAAATATAATTTTGTTTAGATTTCGAAGTTTAAAATTATATATAAAATATTTAAAGTTTTTTTTACAATTTTTAAAAATTATAGAATACAATTTAATTTTTTTTTAAATATTTGACAAATATTTTAATTAGATATATACATAATTAATAAATGGTTAAATTACAAAATATTTTTATTATTATTGGTATTGGGCAAAAATTAAAAAATATATATAGACTTTTTTTAGTACTATATTTTATATCCACATTTTAAGATCCTAGTTTTCAAATATAATATTTTAATGATTTTTTTTATATAATTTACTGATTTTTTTATATAATTATTTATCTTTATTTATATATTAAGATGTGACATTTTAGATAAAAAAAAGCAATATAAATTATATAAATTATATATTTTATAAAATAAAAATATTAATCAATATTATTATTATATTCAGTATTTATATTACAATAATATATCATTTAAATTACTGATTTTAAGTTTAAACAAATAAATGATCTTTATTTGTATATTCTACCCATCAAATAAGATAATATCATTATCATGTGATACATACAATCAATAAAACGTTTCATATACAATGGTCATATTTTATTTATTCTCTTGAATTTTTACAATTATTTTTAAAATTACCGACATTTTTGAATTTATTATTACTATATAACCAAATAATGAAATTCATTACATATGTGTGCTATATTGACTAATATATATTAAAAATAATCAAATGTTACAAACTATTATATGTAGATAGATATATATATATATATATATATATAAATATAATAAGGAATTTTATAATAATATTATTATAAATATTGATCATATTTTTATCATAGGTGCATCATGAACCAGTAACTTTATTGTCACTGAACCAATCAAATGTTACAAACTATTATATGTAGATATATTATATGTAGATATATATATATATATATATATATATAAATATATATATATAAATATAATAAGGAATTTTATAATAATATTATTATAAATATTGATCATATTTTTATCATGGGTGCATCATGAACCAGTAACTTTATTGTCACTGAACCATTAAACGTCAATGAACCCTTCCTGAATATGTATATTCAAATACAATATTATAAATGTAATAGCATATCATTACATGTTCATTAGAGGTAATCCAATAATGTGTACTTGTATATAATGTTAATTTATTTATTAATAATACAAAATAGCATGTTTTTAAAATATATGTAAATAACATCATATATATTCAATAAATGGTAGAATTTATGCACACAAATTATAAATATTATTTAGTGAAGTTCAGGATATGATACAAAACTATATATTAATACAATCGAAATACTAAAATGTGCACATACTTGTTTACTCTAGATCAAAAAATGTTATCAATATTGCAAATATTAAATCATTAGTTGCATTTTATCTATCTGTATAAATCCGTATGTCTACAATGTAAATATTGACGACAGCGAACACCCTTTAATATTTTAATTTTGTAAAAGTTTTAAATTTAACTTAAAATTTTCTACATTACAAATATAAATTTGTAATATATTTATTTTTTTATAAATTATACACTTTTTAAAATATAGCTCTATGCATTTATTCAAATTTGAATTACAAAATATTTACCAAACTTATATTTGTTATAATATTTATAATTTTGTTTTTATATTCAAAATTGTTTTACTTTATTCGTTAAATTTCCATTTATGATGATTATTTTAAGGTATATTTACATAGTGATCTAATTTCAAAAACGACATTTTATCTTTATTTTATATATCAGGATAAATTAGAATTCTTATCTAAAGATAATATTTATTAATAATAGTAATTATTTGAAAGCAATATTAAATTTGAAATTTAATATTATATATAACTCCATATGCATATACATTTTAAAATTTCCAGTTAGTTGTTTAATAATATTATAAATTTCAACTAATAAAATATCATATATTAAAAAAATACAATTATTTCAGTTATTTGAATAATTAATTGATTTTTTGGATTTTGATAATAGATTAAATAATACAACTAAAATAATAATAAATTAGTATATTTATGACAATTATAATATTAAATTATAATATAGATCATTTTAACAAATCTTAACAACACATTTCTAAACATTTATATGGTTAATATATATAATATTGCTTTATATTATTATAATTGGACAAGTACCAATATTATTGATACTATTGATTCAATAATAACTACAAATAGACAAATGGTAATTTATAAAATAAAATCGAATCATAAGTCTAAAGTAACAAAACGGATTAGTTAAATAATATGAAATAAATTGAATTAAATTCATAGAAATTAGTTTATGTCGATTAAAATTAATTGAAGAGATTTTCACTATAATCTGATTGTATTATAATCTGATAAAACGTGAGTATGTATATTTATAATATCATTATAATAATATATTTACAATTTATGAAAATGAATGAAATATAGAGATAATTTAAATAATACAAAATGTTATATATTAATCTATATAATCTTAAAATTAATTTATTTCTATATTACCAAAATATACTGCAAAGCAAAATTATACCCAGTAAAGTAATTTGTGTATTAGATGGTAGACCTTAAAAATAAAGTGTAGGATTATTTCCTATTTAGTTTTTTCGATTATTAATAAATGCATTTGTAAATAATAAATATTCTCATTGAAAATATATTGTATCTGTGCATTATTTTTGTTACAATTAGTTTAAATTTATCAATAATTTACTATGGATAATTTTGATATTTGGGGTAAAATACACTAGAGATTAAATCACTAGAGTATTTATAGTATATTTCAAATTATAATTCTTATTTAATTTTGCTGATTAATATTGTTAATGTTGTTAACTAAATATAGAAAAATATTAAATGTGTTTTAATAATATATTATGTGTTTTAATATGTCAACATATATATATGATATCCTAGCAAACACAGATCTTGTAATAAGTTTAAAAAATCTTATGGTAGGTAAAAAAATATTAAAAAAATGCTATACAAATAATGAAATTTCATCGATGAATTGGATATCCTATATAGCATTATGTAAATTATAATCCATGTCAGTTAATTTTGTTTATATAATAATTAATTTAATTATCTTACTAATCATTTCACAACTATAGTTATAAAAAGTTAAATTATCTGGATAATTTCTTTTTAAAATTTATTTATAATTTATTTATAAAATAATAATTTTACTATTTTTGTAGGGTAATATAAATATAAAGTATATACCAATAAAAAATCTATAAAGTCTATTAAATTAAATATATCACTTCTCTAAATTGATAAATATACTAAATCTTATATATAATATTAATATTATATATTGATACAATTTGAATTAAAGACATATATGTATTACATTTTATAGGTTATGGTTTATAAATATTAAATTATATATTAAATTGTAAACAAATATTTATAATAAAATAAATATTTAAAAAATATAAATATATAAAAAATATAAAATCAATAATTTAGTATATGAAAATTGTATTATACAAATTACTCACCTTCCCTGGACATTCCGACATCGAAACATTTCTTGAGCCGACAAAACTGACATGAATTTCTAGAGAACGGAGTCACTTCGCATTTCTCTTCATTGGAACAACGATGACTCATTCCTTGAGTTATGCAACGACGGAAAAATCCCTGCGCGGGAAACATATCGAATCAATAGATTGAGTTATAACATGAAATAATAATAATAATACGTTTTATTTATGAAATAACAAAGCGGAATGGAATATATTTTGTCAACAACTCAAATAAAATTGCCTTACCGAATAGTTGAAATTACAATTCACTTTAAACACTTTTCATAGTATAACATTGTTACCGGTAAGAATAATATAGAGTGAAAATCAACGAATCATACCGACGACATGTATTTCCATTGCTTTTGGTCAAATCAGCAATCGAAAACGAGACAATGAGATTGCGTAAATCTACACCAGCAGACACAAGAACTAACCTTACAGCCTTCGCAGGAATCCACTCCATAATGGAATCCAGATGCTTCGTCGCTACATACCTTACACATGGGACCACGAATCTTCACCGCAGAGGTCATGATGTCTGGTAGATGAAGGTCGGGGGTTAGTTGAGGTTAAGCTGTCACGAATATTTAGAAGCTGAGTTTGGGCAAGAGTTAGTCGAGAGAATTATATGTACTGTAATTCTACAATAAGTGAAGGGTAAAGTTAGGTAGGTAAAGTCTGTGTGGGTTACTTGATATCGGCGTACAATGTCTTTGGTAGAAGCAAAGGGCTGCTATAAATACAGGTGAATGCTATAATTAGTCAAATATGGGGTTATTTTTAGTAGGTCATAGTTGATCGAGGTGAACTCATTATTTGGTATAATACAGATTTTATAAGATTAACAGTCTATTTGTACTATGATTTTATATGATGTAATGAGAAGTGGATGATATCACATCCTCTCAATTTACAGGAGTTATGTTAGTAATAACATTTGATGCAAGTTAGGTAAAGGTTAGTAATTGAACAGTTTAAATTTGGTTTAGTTGAGAGATTTATGAAAGGATATATTATTTAATAGTCAAATAAATATCAAATAATCTAAAAAAACATATTTAATTTTCTAATTACTTATATAATAGAATATTTAAATGGTGATAGTAATAATGATTGCATGGTTTATTAGTAAAATAGTTTGATTAATAAATTAATAAAAAAAAATTTCACAGTCTAAAAAATAAATATTTAAAATAATAAATATTATCTGATAATAGAAAATATTAATTATTCAAAAATTATAATAAATTATTCAGTATAGAAATAAAATATTTCACTAATTTAATAATGAACTAATTTAATATCAAATCTATATGCATCATGATTATTGTGAAATATATTTTACAATATCTTGATTAATATTTAATTATATATTTATCAAGTAATTATATTAAATTCTATACAAAGTTGTAATTCATAATTTTTTTATATTTTCAATTTATCATACTACAATATGAATGCCCCAGATAGAGTTTCAAAACTTTAGAAAAAACAGGTGCAATTAATCATCTAGAATCATTATCAAGGTATAATTAATAATTCATAATATAACAGTCTAGCCATTTATGAAAATTAAAATTAAAATATGTAATGCCAAATAATTTATTTTAAGTTGAAATGTAATATTGACTTTTATACTTATTGTTGGTGTAATTTTTCTTATTTACGGAACATAGCTAACATATTTATTATAATTGAATTACAAAACATCTATCTTGAATCAAGCAGATCACATATTTATTTATTATTGAAGTAAAGAACATCTAGCTTGAAGCAAATTGATTTATAACTATCTTAGAAACATTTCAATACACATATTAATATAATTGTGCTGTCTGGAAGAATTAATATAATTGATTAGCGATTTCTTTATTGATATTGATTTACCATGAAATACTTTTTCAAAATGTATTAAAAAATTTGAGAAATAATTAAAAAAATAGCATTTAACAATAAATAAACAAAATTTAGTTAAGTATAATAAAGTCGAAACACATACAAAGTATATTAATCATATATAAATATCTATCATATATTTTATAGATTTTAAATTCTGCTGAATTTTAGGAATTTAGATACATTATTATCATATCTTTTATAAATATAAATTTTATATAATCTATTGTTATATAACAAATATTGATACAACTAATATTTTGGGCACATTATTATTTTATTTAAAAAATATAAATTTTAAATATATTTTCTAAATTTATGTTAATAAATTTTAAATTACTACAATTTTAAAATTTAATATAAATTTAAATACATTAAAATGCTAACCAATGATGATAATAGTTTATTAAAAATATGCTTTTATGAGACTAAATATATAAGTTTAAATATATCAGTTTATCTATATAAAATATACATTTGAATTGTTTAGATTGATTTTTTTATGATAAACAAAAATACATATATATAATATAATATATATTATATTATATAAAATATCTTATATATATTATATAATTTATTATGCAAGAAGCAAAATATTTTTTGTGAATTTATAAATATTAAATTAATAATGATTCAGGATATGTGCTGCATTATATATCTATGTTGTCCTGAATATATAATACATGATATAATATCTACAAGAAAACGTATTAATATTTTATCATTCTAACTAAGATCTTAGATATATAATATATAGATATAAAATGGCATGAATTCTCTTTATAAATAAGAATAATATGATACCAGAATAGAAAATATTTGTTAAAAATAATATTGGTTTATTTTTTTACTAGAAAAATTATAAATTCATAAAATTATTTTAAAAACTATTTTAGTTGACAATTTCGATGATATTTTTACATGACGCTGATAATGTTGATACCATAGATAATTGGCATTCTTTACAAACAATAAATAGTAAATAAAATATTATTTCATTATAATTTTTTCAATAAGATTATGCATGGGCATTATGAAATATATTATTATTATAACAGATAAATTATTAGTTAATATAGATAGTTATACTTAATTTAATAATTTGAACATAATAATATCTGTTATTATTATATATATATATTATTTGTTATATTTTATTCAATTTAAATTCTTTAATGAGATCAGTTTTAAAAAATTGTGAAATTAATATCATTATTTATTTTGTAAATTAGTTTATAAATATAAAATCATTGTTTATAAAATAGTGTTAATTAATTTGTTAAAGTTAATATTAAATTTGAATGTATTTTAACATATAAGTATAACATTGTAAATAGTTCTAATATGATATATGGTAACTCAATATTAGATTAAGCAAAATATAATTGTTCTCTTAATAATACCTAAAGTAAATTAAAATTAATATAATTCAATATATATAAATACTTTACATGTAATGTTAATAGATAACCAAATATAGTGTATATATAATATTTGTAAGTTCTTTGATGGTATTAAAAATTATGGAATGAAAAAAAGATAAATCCTGAATGGTTTACTGGGTAAACTATAGTGTCTAGACTACAATAAAACTATAGTCTGGAAATGGTCCATAACTAACATTTGAATACTATTTTGTAGGTCACTGTAATAGATACTATAACAATGATTATATTCATAGAATGAACCATCTTGAATGTATCATTGCGTTGTTGGATATAAATTTAATATAGAAATTATGATTTTGGATAATAAATTCTGAAAATGTTCATAAAGGCACAATATCTATAATTTATGACTGTAATGTAGCTCTAGGAAACATCATTTATATATAAAAATAATATAATATAATATAAATCTATTTATACAATAAATTATATTTACAAATAAACTTTTTTAATCTATTATCTAATTTATAGAAGTAACCAAATATATTTAATAATAGTTTATGTATTTAATAAGTTATGTCTAGATAAGCACATGATAAATAACTCAGCAAGTATGTTGATGTGGGTAATCTTAAACTTATAAATACAAAACTACAAATAATGATTTCAAAATATATATTTGGTATTTTTAATAAATTTACAAAAATAAACTTTATTATAGTTTTGCAGTAAAGTTATAGAAATAATTTTAATATTTACTTAAGGGTAAGTCACTTTATAATCAATAGATATATACAATTTAATTTATAGTTATAAAAATACTAGTTTTCTCATCGCATATACAATCTACGGCTTAGATCAAACTTAATCGAATATATAATGACGATATATCATTATAAAAATAATATGCATTATTATAATAATTTGTTGTTATCGTGTAAACCATAATAAATGAGTGAACACAGTCTACTACACATCAGTGCACATATTATTGGAAACTATCTCTATATATAGATGTATACCATAATAAAGTACTGCTTTCATATGCACCATAGAAACAACACATATTTTATATATAAATATATATATTAATAGCTATATTACATGATATATAAGGTTTTATTATTTACATTCACATAACCACACACCTCAGCATACACTTCACCACACACCTCACCACACACCACACCACACACCACACCACACACACATCACTGTACACCTATGCCTAATCCCTAACACCTCAACCTGTGTCTTAAAACTACCTGCCTTTTACCCTTCGATTACCTGTAACTAACTTATATACAAATACTCATGGGTTTCTGTTATGCGTAAATAGTATTCGATACACTCATTGGCTTAGGACCTTTAATAAGAATAATGGCATTGTTTACAAATATTTATGAATAACATACACGAATTCAACTATTTGAAAAATTACTGATTTGATCTTCTAATATCTAATGACCAAGTCTGAGAGTGGGAGAGGTTGGTGAGAGCAGGAGGGAGGGAGGGAGGGAGGGAGGGAGGGAGGGAGGGAGGGAGGGAGGAGAGAGAGAGAGAGAGAGAGAGAGAGAGAGAGAGAGAGAGAGAGAGAGAGAGAGAGAGAGAGAGAGAGAGAGAGAGAGAGAGAGAGATAGAAAGGTTCTCGCCAATGTCCCCTCACTGCTTACTCACTAGTGTATTACATTGGCGTATTATACTTTGGCGTATTACTATTAATAATTAATTTATTGGTATTAATGGAAATATTTAAAACTAAAACCCAGAGGTATGCAAGTAAACTATCCAGATCTTTCCATTTTTTATATTTTATAATTTATTATGCATCAATTTTTTTTGTTAGCACATCAAATGAATCTTCAAAACTCTTTCAACCTTGAGATTGCTGGGTTATAAAACAAAATTACTATTATAATGCTAGTAATAGAATATACATAAATACATATAAACTACCACCTGGTAAATAGAGTGATTAAATAGTTTTATAAATGTCAAGTTAACTAGAGATTATAATGAATTTCAGAGAAATATATTACTGAAATTTTAAGTAATTTTTCAATATACTTTGCATATAAATATTTTTTCTAGAAAAAAATTGAATTCTTGAAAAAAACTAAATATAATTTTTATACGTGCAACTCAGTAAAGTAATTAACTACTGATTGTAATTAATTAGTAGTAAAGTGCTTTGATATGATAACAAATATAACGGAATATAAAAGAAATTATGACATACAAAAATAGAGAAGATCTTGATTTTTTTTTGATAGTTTAAAAAATAATGAAACTAAAATAATTAAAAAAATATTATTAATAATTCCATCAGATTATTGTAAGCCTAGACTTAATATCACCATAATATGAACATATAAATTATTCAAAAGAAGAATAATAAATATGTTACTTTTGAGTATTTTACATTACATTACAAAAAATAATATGATTTAAGGGAAGATGTGGAATTATTACGTTGATCATTTCAAAAATAAAAATAATGAACATAGAGTAATTATAGCATTATCTAGGGTGAAGGTCAAAGGTACCTCTTTGAAACGTCTTCATCATGTTTAATTCTAATTACCAAAATAAATACTATAATAATGCAGGAATATAAATCTACGTTATCACCTGAAAACAATTTCTATATAGCAGATAATTAAATAAGGCATATAACTGTATATTATAACTGTATATTATAACTGTATATTATAACTGTATATTATAACTGTATATTATAACTGTATATTATAACGGTATATTATAGTTGTATATTAATAGCTAGTGTATACATAACAATAATCCCTCCAGTATTTACAAGGATCATTATCCCATGACTATTTCTAGGAAAGCCTATCACAGAATTATTAATATCATTCAATAAGTTTGTATGTGTTTTTATTTCACAAAGATCACAGATCCACAGACTTTCAGAAAATACATTATTCATATTGTTTTCACTTGCGACTCTTTTACCTGTTATTTACTAAATTATAAGCTAAATTTAAATATGATAGATTATATTTTAATAATAGTCGAGTAATTTATTATAATAAACCGTTCAGGAAATAATATTTTTTTTAATGTATATAAAAATTTTAATGTACATACAAATTTTAATGTATAAATATATAATGTACAACAAAATCAAAGTAAATATACTATATAAATATTTTTAGAAATAACTGTTCAATACTCATTCACAATAAATGGATCAACATCTATAAGACTTAACACCACTGTTCCCCCGAGATTCGTCCTTACTACACATAGGCTCTAGAATTTACATAATTCCACTAGCCGAACACAATGCATTATTTTGTTAATATTAGATAGAAAATGAACATGTCGATAATGACGTGACGATTATACACAAAGAACGACGTCGGATTGCAATTCCAGTTAAACCGTAAACACGTTAACAAAGCACTTCCTACGTCTAAACCATCGAGGCACGTCCACCGACTGACTGCCCAAACGAACCCAAGTCTTGCGTTGACGAAAACTCATTTCACCTCGAACCTAAAGTTAAATTTCTTCGACTAATAATAA
This sequence comes from Osedax frankpressi, assembly GCA_964035775.1. Taxonomy (NCBI): domain Eukaryota; kingdom Metazoa; phylum Annelida; class Polychaeta; order Sabellida; family Siboglinidae; genus Osedax; species Osedax frankpressi. Next base: position 41,079,434 of record OZ038313.1, read on the forward strand.
ACTCATCCCTCGAATCACCTTAACCCCATACTCCTTGAAAACACAATATTAAACCTTGCTTTAGATCTCGAATTCATTCATAATTTCGATGTTATTACAATCCTTAATGATACTCTATTCACTCATAACTTGCTAACCCAAGAATATACTATACTGAGGAAGTGTATTGAATAAATACAATCAGCGAAAATGCATTTCAATATTGGCGGATTAAAAACGCAGGTAAAGAATATGTACATTTGTATTTGATTTGGAATTTATATTAAAATAATTAACACCAATATTAATAATTCATAAATATAAGGTTAAAAAAACGTAAATATTCTATCAATCTATTGCTAAACGATGAAATTAAAATATTGATGAAAAGTATTACGGCGTAACCATGGTAACAATAAATCCCATTCATGTTGAGACAGAATTTTTTAAGAGTTAAATTAAATTTAAATTAATATTGCTTAAATAGCTTATACCCGTACACTATTCACTGTACACTATTTAATGTACACTGTACACTGTACACCCTAGAAACAATGATATACTTAACAATGCAGACAGATACAGAAGATTCTAGACATACAAATCAACCAGTTAGAGCAGCCAAACAACAAAAATAGACACATTGCAAATAATAATTAATGGAGTCTTTACCGACACAAAGGTACAAGAGCTCATTAATTTAAAATCCTCGAGTATTATATAATATGTGTCAACGATCCCATAAACATCGTGTATATATTACAGGTATAGAATAATTCTGAGAATTCTATCATTTGAATTATTGAAAAAGAACAAATTACGTAATCTGAAAAGTATTTCCAACAAATCACAACTTTACGTTATTAAATTTGGCTCGATATCTACTGAACGCAATTCGAACAATAAAAGCGCAATCGCTGGTTATATAATCCTAAAGAAGAAGACGCGCGCGACTAGACACCCAAAACAAACAGAGCAGGTCGCTGTTCGGCGGCTGACCCGAGCGCAAAGACAGTAAGACGAGGTCGCAGGAAATGCGGGCGCGCAAAAGACGCGCGAATAATCGAAATCCACCAATCCGGTGGTTGCCACGACGACGACAACGTATCGAAGCGGGGTCTAGACGTCTGCGGGCGTTCAGACAATGGAAAATACGCAAGCCGCACGTTTTTACGTAGCTCAGGTTTACCGTATTGATTGTCGCGCAGAGATATATAGATATATATAGATATACTATATAGATATATAGATATAACTCAATCCCCGTAGAGTATACGTTAGATTATATCTAGTGTGAGTTAATTGCCGCGCATTGTAGGTCAGACGGAGGGTAAACCGAACGGACTACATACTGTAGGGGGCACCAGCGATACAATCGTATAAGACTTTTGAAATCCACGCCAATCTCACGAGCGTCGACCTTACCCCGATATTGATGGATGGTCAATCCACTAGTAAATGTAATAGATACAGTTATTACATAAAGCAAGGACAATTCTATTGGATAATCTTTAAAAATACATAAAATACAAATTACTATCCATATATATACATATATATATATATACATATATATATACATATATACATATGTATATATGTGTATATATATATGTATATGTATATATATACATATATAAATATATATATATATATATGTATGCATATATATATATATATATATATGTATGCATATGTATATATATATAAATAAATATATATATACATATCTATATCTATATATATGTACATATATACATATAAGAATATATATATATACATATATAAATGTATATATATATATATATGTCTATATATATATGTATATATATATACATATATAAATATATATATACATATATAAACATATCTATAAATATATATAAGAATATATATATACATATATATATATATATATATACATAATTTCATATCTAAATAAAGTACACATATAGATAATGTGTAATTTAATATATAGTCTACTAAATATAGTCTAGAAATAGTGTACTGTATACTTACACGATCTAATAACGATGTTATACATAGTAAACGTTAGCAATAGCTTAATAACACATTATAGCAAGGTATCGAAACACTACTGAACATGTAATGAGACTCGAATCAGTATTGATGAGGAAATTGTGATTTTTTAATTCTATAAGAAATCTTTGCGACATCTACGCTAACAATAATTCTAGATAGTAAAAGCACACTACACACCGTACAGTGTACGGTGTACAGCGTACTGTGTACAGTGTACGGTGTACAGTGTACGGTGTACTGTGTACAGTGTACGGCGTACAGTGTACGTCGTACAGAGTATGCCGTACAGCGTACTGCTCATAAATTAATGAAATAAAGAAAGGTTATTGGTGAGTTTTTTTCTATTGTTTTCGTCGCTGCGATTTCTGATGGAATATATCATCGTCTATACAACAGCCCACATAGGTAATGAAACGGCCTGATTATGCAACTGCCCGATGACGTAATATCAGATGACGCAGGTAAGCGTTCGACAATACAAAATAGGTATTATAAAAGATACTCATTAATTAATTATTCTATTATAAAAACCTATCGACACGAATATATTACAAAAAACGACTGGGTAATGAAAAGATGTTATGGCATCTTATACTGTCAAATAAACTAAACATTTTGTAATACGCCAAGTACCAAATGATGTAACTATTATGCAATGTTATATAATATATTTTAAATTAAAAATAAACATAATATATTTTGAATACATATAAAATATATATTTCACCTTTATTATATAAAAAAAAAATTACCTGGACAATTGTTTGGTTACATTTTATAAAATTACAATTTATAAAATAGTAATAAAATATTAATAAAAATAGGTTTATCAAAATTGGTTATACATGGAAATATAAATAAAAATTTTAAAGAAAACATGTGTAAATAGCTAGTAATTGTATACACACAATAAAAACAGCTAAAAATTGTATACACACAATAAAAACAGCTGTTTAGTAATCTTAGATAATATGTTATTTATAGAAAATAGTATACTATTTTTTATATATAGCAAAGTAACAACTTCTGTTATAATAGGTAAACATTATATATAATATAGGCACTGCAATTATAATACTCCATATAATAGTCAATATTAGCTATTTACCTAATATAGACTACATTGTAAATACAATATACATGTTTTTAATCAATATTACAAACTACATATCAAATTGTTAATATAATATATAATAAAAGATATGAAATGTGATATATCTAGAGAAAATGTCTATCATATATGAATATATATATATATATATATATATATCAATAATATTCATTAAATATATATATATATAAGTTGAATGCAATGTTTTAATGCAAATAAAATATTATTTAGGTAGAGAATGATTTATTAAATTATTGTTACATTAAAAGTTGAAAAATCACATCTATATTTAGAATATTCCATTTAAGATAATCATTTAAGAAGATTTTTAAATAAAATGAAAGTTATTCAAATTTTCACAACTAAAGTATTTATATATAGTATTAATTACATTTCCAATATAGTATAATAATGAATAGATATTTTTAGAATATATAACCATATGTATCTATAATATATATATATATATGATATATAAGCATAATAATAAAGATAGTATATATTTTAAACTAATAAATAATATTAATATAATCTCGTAATAAATAATAATAAAACTTAATCTGTATTCTCAAAATGAAATGCTAAGGAAATTAATATCGAAATTATTATTTTTGTAAAACACAACTGATTATTAGTCAAAATAAAATATTAGGAATAAGGAGTTTTAGAATTATCATCAAAAGATTATAAAGAGGGATTATAACCAATGATATTATTATCTTCAGAAGTATATCTATTTGTATAGATTGTTTATTAAATGAGATTATAATAATAAACTATCAATTATTAATTGATAATCTACATTTTCTAACATTTATGAATTTTGGACCATCGGTTTAATTCTAATTAGTTGACGTTAACTGAATTTATTATTTTATAAAATAGTATTTAAAGTAAAAATAAAATCACTATATCAAATAATTACAATTTACCTGAAGTAATATGTATTCTATATATATACATCATACATTTTCAAATATATTAACTTATTTCAATATTAGATATGTTGAATACTATAATAGTTAGCAAAATCAACAAAACAAAGAATATATTTTTAATACAAAATAATTCCTAAATCTTATATTCAAGATTTTAATATTCAGTTAATAAATAATAATAAGAATAACAATTATAGAGTGTTACCAGAACAGATGATAGATATATATAGAATATATATATATTTATATTTAGAACACTAGTTCTTGAATTTTTAGTAAAGAAATCTGTGAATTTTCTAGTATAACTGAAATATTGTTTTGTATTATAAATAATTAGTAACGATTGTTAATCAAAGATATGGTCAGTAATTATTATCAATCAAACTTAATGAAATATATATACTAATTATAATGTATTAATTATGTAATCTGTAGACGCAGATCACAAAGATAAATCTCATGGAGCTAATCGCAAGAATGGTCAAATATATTTGCTTATATCTGTTATTCCTCATTAGGCTAGTTTCATAAAATTAAATAAATCTCATAATAGAAAATTAATAATGTTATCAATTAGTACTTACGGCAATTATATTGTAATAGTTTTAAATGACTAAATTTCAAAATTATATAAAGATTGTTATGAGTTTAAATTATTAATTTCTAGCAACATAATCAACAAATCAAAAGAGACGATATATTTAATTCGAGTCATATCTGTTCACTCAATTAATTTATATATTTCATATTCATATGTATATTACTGCTTTATTGTATTACCTAAGTGATAGAAATAGATCATCTAAAATACATAACATTAATAATATAAGCTGTTTTTGGTAATTGAATAACTACACTAATAAAGTAACTATTATATTATAGTTTATTCACCTAACTAAATCACTGAACTCTGTACATATTATTATATATAAAATAATTTAATTCTAAGTTGAATTATTAATATACATAGTTCGATTTATATATTGCGTATATTGATTTTAATAGAATTAGGAAGTTTCATTATACTATAAATGACGTGAATGTATTTACTGACTATAAATTATTTTGTGGAGTAATATATAATAAAATTAAATAAATTATATATAATATATTCAGAAATAAAGAAAGTATACATTTTTAAAATAGTCTCGTATTTATTACTTTCTTAGAAAATTACTTCTAACTTAAAAAATATAATTTTTTATAAATGCTGTATATATATTTAATATATTATTATACATTAGTATATATATACAGATTATGAAGATTGGTAAATTAGTTAATAAGTTATTTTTTTAATAATGTGTTATAATATATCACAAATTATTCAAAATTAAATTTGAAAATGAACAAAACTAAACTAATATTATACATAGTGATTTTATTATTAAAAATCTGAATGTATTAAATATGTGAACTGATATTACCTACTAAATTTAGACAAACCTTTTAAATAAATTATTATATTTTCATTGTTTGATATACTTTAATATAAAGTATATGAAATTAATTATTTATTTATTTGTAAATTTCAATCTATTTTTTTAAATATATTGACATTTTTACGGATGTTATTCTTTAATACAATAACATAAATAAACATTTTCATAATATACATTTATAGACAATATACACAACAACATCATTGTGTACTCCATCAATGTGTTGTGTACTTATCATTCGAAAGAAGAATATATACAATCCACATTCATTTTCATCATATAAATACTATAATGTTGAAAATACTTATTTTAATTTTAAAGAATACTATTCGGATATCAAGTACTGAGTGTAATGTAGTTTATAGAAGTTTACTAAAACTAATAGAAAATTCTTGTATTCTTATTCATCATATGTAAAAAAAAAGAATAAGTTATAAAAAACATATACTAATTCATTATATATCATTTAGTATTTATATTCTAATATGTAAAAAGTATATTAAATACATAATTGTATTTAGTTTACTATGATTTTAAACTACTATTATATGATTCAACTACTTTTTGAAAATAAAACTAAAGGAATATACGACTGCTCGAATTACCACATACTAATTTTTAATTAATTTTTAGTTGTGTGTTGCAACATCTCATGTATAATGATATATGTTTAACGATTTGGTGACAACATTATCTAGTCGAATTTTCAACGAGTAATAATGCGAGAAATATATTGATGTGGTTGTCGATAGTAGGTATGTAAGGAATGTAAATAACACTAGCTAACTGATGGAATACCTTATAACATGTAGATTGTATACTATATAAAGAGAATATTCAAAACTTCAGCTATAAGTGGTAACTGTTAAGCATTTTGACCTATTAGTATATATTAGTTATATTAAAAAAAAGATTATACCGAATCCTATTTAAAATTGTATATATCAACGTAATCGATAAATAGCGTATATTTTTCATTCTACAATAAACATATTTACATTTCTATTATCATTTCTACAAAGTAAATATTTTAGTTTCAACGGTCGATAAATTAAATAATATAAAGTCAACTACCATTTTTAAAATTGAAAAATAAAAACTAATAACATTATTTTTTAATACCTATTTTATAATATTCACGAATAAGTTTAATTAGTAAATTATGAAACTCTATACTATACATATTCATATTAGTGGTATATTATAATGTAGAACTTTATAATGTTTAGTAGTGTTACAATTAGATTAATAGTTGTATTACATAATTATGTATATTGATACATATCTTCTGATATGTATACATATGATTATAGATCTATGGAACCAAACGTATACTTTTATTTAATATATTTACAGTTTTGTTTTCACTTTTTGCAAAATCAAAATCATAGTCATGTTATAATAATTGAATTATATTGTAATATATATTTGTATTTATATATATATAATTTTGTAATGACCATAAAATATACGCCGTACATATATGGTTATTAGTAATGACCATATATGTATTCATACCTTATTACATTATATAACGTTATTAAATATATGATGACCCATCCACATTAACCTTGCATTCAGCGGTAGACAACAATACAACCTTAAAATGATTTTTTTCTAGTTCAAAGTTAATAACTTATTTGTATTCATTTTAATTTAAAGCCTTTTATTTACATTATTTACATTATTATTATTACCAAATTAATTAATTTTAAATCTTAAAATTTTAGATTAATCAAATTATCAATTTATTGTAACATTATATATATATATAGATATTAATATACTATTACTGCCTTTATTATATTCTATAGGAGATAAATTTGGTTAGTTCATTAAGGCGTTACATAATCTATATAATATTAATTTAACGATTCACTTGTACATTTAGATATATATTGAACCTAAGTTAATTATAATTATAATTTATTTGATAAGTATAACATAATAATAATAGTTAATCGCATTTGGGAGTTATAATAACAGTTGACTGTTTTATTATATTTAAATTATATAACAACACTAAATAAGAATGCTTATTATTATTACTACTATTTTCATTACTAAATTATCCATTTATATTTAGTCCTAATTTGCAATTTTAGTTAAATAGTGAGTCTTATATAAATATGCATATGCAATATGTAGGCTTCTTAAATGAATTACATCATATTATGAATTACATGAAACATATCATGTTGTATTACAAAAGGGTGCTTACATATACAGTGTATGTTCATATCAAATTATGTTTGACTTTAATAGAATTAGACAGGTATGCAAGTATTTAAATTAAATACGTATTAATCTTTATATTGATTGCTAGTTTAAAAGATGGGAGTCATGTCACGTATTTCCAAACGCTTGGGTTGCGCGAATAAGAAATGCAGAAAAGTTGACAGAAATAATTCTTCGTTTTACGACCTGGTACTCAACAGCTACCTCGTTAGTTACCCGGAGAACTCGGCGAAAACTCGAGGCAACACCATACCGGACGAACAGCCGGAACCGAAGATTTCGTACTGTCCACAACTTGCCTACGGAGAAGATTCATCGTACTTCGTGTCAAGCGGTCACCACGCGATCTATGAACATATCGACAACGAAACTTCGGATATTTCGCTATGTTCTACTTCGGAATCTCCGGGGACCACGATATCGACCTCAAGAGTAGTTAGCAATGAGGTATACGCTGAGGAACACTCCGTAGGAATCTCAACCAATGAATCCGATCATTCGGCGAGCAGAGAACGTAGTAGCAGACGTACTATCGGCGGGATACACGATTATCGAGGTACTTCAGAACATCGTTCTCAACGACTATTTAATAACGTATTAGGTGTAGGAATAAAAGACGTTACTGTGGTACCGATACAAAGTAAAGTGCAGCGACGATTCCCTCCCAGTTTCATACGCGATTTAAACGAAATGCTCAAGGAAAAAGTAGCATCCGCGCGGATAATAGAGGACAAATTTCGCATGGATTCAAACGGGGACGTAGCGCCCCAAATGGCCGGTAGCACCGTTGCAAATGACGAATATGGTCTGGAGATATTAGAGGATACAGATAAGAGAGGAGACCTTATAAGCACTTACGAAGACAACTTTCCTTCCGCCAAACAATTGGTATGGGGAGGGTGGATTGATGACATATACGAAGCTAATACATTCATTATTGATTTTTACGAATAGATCATTCGTATTTACATCATTGAATATGTGACAATTAAATAATAGTTTACTATTATCAAATATTAAAGAATGTATATAATATAGTACTAATAAATATATAATATAAATAATTGTTTTTTTTCTATTGTTTATATAATTATCAAATAACGAAAAATCAATTCTACTAGGGCATATTAAATATTAATAAAATAATATATACATATATATTATCTCCTACATATTAAATTATATTGATCAAAAAATTAAAATAATTCTAATTAATATTTAAAAAAACGTCAGTTGATTACAGTTCATAGAAATGAATTAATAATACAACTTGTGATGCTAAAACTATCGTTATGCAATCTCAATAATAAATAAGCGAATAAGGATTAGAATGTATAGACATTTTAGATATTTAATAGATTGAATTACCAATTAAGTAAATGCACTCACTGAGAGTTCACTAGTTCCAGTAACTAATTTATTAAAGTTATACGACATAAATACAAATATTACCTTAGAACGTTATGATATAGCATTGCCAACGTGTCAAGAGAATAACAGAAAATAACATGAACATATATTTAGAAACACACATGAAACAAAGGCAGCTATAACTGCTTTTGTTTAACCCATAATCTCGATCATAAAAACATGAGAAAATAAAGTCCAATAATATCTTTGCTGAGAAACAAGTTTACAGTACAGTGAACTTCATTTTTTCAATAACATCGTAAATTTGTAATTATTATCAACAAGCTATTAAAAAAATAAACCGGTACACAATACATATGTTTTCATTTATTAATTATTATAATATATATATGTTATAATATAATTCAAACTATTATTGTACGTTATCAATTTATTTGAGTCCGCTCAAAGGATCATTTCATTCAATATCAAGAATATTTGCCAAGTTTATTTTAAACTATTATAAATAATGAATATTAAGCTATCATTATATAATGAATTTTAAACTTTCATTATATATCATCCCTTTATGTTTACCTTGCAAACTGAGAATTTAGTGAAATACAAACTGATACATTGTATAATAATACAATGTATTATTATACAATTATTGATTCATGGTCATTTTTGATATATAACGATTTTCTAAACAGTGTCAGAAACAAGAATTTTATATCTAAATAGTATTAATAGAATTATTACCAAAGATTATAAACGTATTCGAGGTATTATAAATGCTGGGTATACGAATGCTGAGTTACTTAATTTGATTCCATTGTTAATTTGATTAGAATATATTTCTCTGGCCGATTTAAATTAAATTAAATAATAATTTCTAATTTATGTGATGATTTTAATAAATAATAATATCAACAATATAATGATTATCGCTTTTCATATTAATTTTCAATTATAATACAATAAATGTAATATCAATAATATATGTTATAGTGCACGAATTTGAATTAAAAATTAACAATGTCTCCAGAATTGATAATCTTACAATCCTATCATATATTTTTAAACTCGTTGTCATTTAGTACAAATGTTATAAGGTGATTAGTTAAGTATAGCTAGCCAGGCAGCAATGTTAGACACCGGACAAAGTTATACAGTTTTACAGATTATTGACAGACGCACGAGTGTAGTTGTCGGGTGGTACGTTGACAGTTACGCAATCAAGTCCGTAGTCGATAAGGCGGTGAGTTGAGTGAGCAGTTCATAATCAGTGGGTAAGCAGTTAATGATCAGTGGGTGTTCAGTTAATATTCGCGGTATAATTAGTTAATCATTATTCAGATTGTCAATTAGGTTGTCGGTTAAATAATAGGTTGATCGGGCGACAATCGGAACGGTCAGTTGCCCGCCAAGTCGATGACATTGTTGCTGTGCTCCTGAATCAGCCAATTGGGCACCACTCCCACCTGGGCATTAGCTCTGTCGTACTCTACGAGTTCACCTTTGCCGGCCTCGATACTGCGCAGGGTAGCGGCGTGGTCGGGAGGAGATAGGTCGTGAATCAACTGGTCGTAGAGACGATGTCGCAGGCGACCGATTGTCTGGTGGGCGTGGTTAGAGGCGCGGTTAGAGGCGTGTTTAGAGGAGTGGTTAGAGGTGTGTTTAGAGTTGCTGTTAGGGTTTGTATAGAGGTGCGGTTAAGGTGTGTTTAGAGGAGTGGTTAGAGGTAAGTTTAGAGGTGCGGTTAGGGTGTATTTAGAGGAGTGGTTAGAGGTGTGTTTAGAGGTTCGGTTAGGGTATGTTTAGAGTAGTGGTTAGGGTGTGTTTAGAGGTGCGATTAGGGTGTATTTAGAATCATGTTTAGGGTGTGTTTAGAGGCATGATTAGGGTGCGGTTAGAGGTGCGGTTAGGGTGTGTTTAGAGGTATGATTAGGGTGTGTATAGAAGAGATATATAGTCGGTGTATGTGGTTAGATAAAGTAGTTAGTTAGTTAATTAGTTTGAAGAGGAGTTGGAAGCTAATGGTTAAGTTTGTGGATAATCCGGCTAGAATGATTTAATGGTGAGTTTTATCTGGATAAGATAGGCAATGAATTTGGTGGTCAAAATACTATACAATCTATTGTACAATGTAGTGTACAATGTAGTGTACAATGTAGTGTACAATGTAGTGTACAATCTATTGTACAATGTAGTGTACAATGTAGTGTACAATGTAGTGTACAATGTAGTGTACAATGTAGTGTACAATGTAGTGTACAATGTAGTGTACAGTATAGTTTACAATGTAGTATACAATTTAGTTTATAATGTAGTTTATAATGTAGTGTACTTTACATTATACACCGTAAAGACCTATCCTTAGTTCAAAACATTTTTTATATAAAACGATATATTTATATATAACAAACAAATGGTAAACAACAATTTCAGATCATGTATATTTCTTAGAAAATGTACATTTCATTATAAATAATAACATATACCTAAAGTTTCAATGATTCAAGCTGTTATAAAAGTTTTAATATCTATTCAATATATACTAACAATAGTTTATAAAGGAACTATAGTTGCGTAATAATTATTATCGATATTAATATGTATAAATATTGTATTAAGTGATTTGAATTCGCCCTTTCATAACAGTGCATCTGTATATGTATCATCACAGATTTTACTTGCTAAATATGAAAAACATATTTTTAAATATATCTATTAATCATATATTTTATTTAATAATTATAAATTGCATGTTAAAATTGTATTTAAAAAATATCTATTTTAATAAAAAATAAATATTTACTAAATATTAATTTCAAATATTCACAACTTCCGATCTCAATTTCCAAAAAGTTAAAATCCAAAAAATGTTCGTAAATAACATAATTGATAACTTACGGTTTTGGGTCGTTGTTTAATATCAGTGTCGGATGCACGGTACATTTGACCTCTATCTCCAGGGGTCAAGCTGCGCTTCATCGGAGATCCATAGACGATGGAAGTCGCGCGAGAACCGGAGCGGTTGTTGGCAGAACCGTTACGAGAATTTTTGTTGCTCAGGTTTCCTAAAGTGAGTTTTGAAGTAGAGGTTAGGTAGAGGTTGAGATAGAGGTTGAGATAGTGGTTAGGTAGAGGTTGAGATATAGGTTAGGTAGAGGTTAAGATAGAGGTTGAGATAGAGGTTAGGTAGATGTTGATATATAGGTTAGGTAGAGGTTAAGATAGAGGTTGAGATAGAGGTTAGGTAGAGGTTGAGATAGAGGTTGAGATAGAGGTAAGGTAGAGGTTGAGATATAGGTTAGGTAGAGGTTAAGATAGAGGTTGAGATAGAAGTTGGGTAGAGGTTGAGATAGAGGTTGAGATAGAGGTTGAAATAGAGGTTGAGATAGAGGTTGAAATAGAGGTTGAGATAGAGGTTGAGATAGAGGTTAGGTAGAGGTTGAGATATAGGTTAGGTAGAGGTTAAGATAGAAGTTGAGATAGAGGTTGAAATAGAGGTTGAGATAGAGGTTGAGATAGAGGTTGAGATAGAGGTTAGATAGAGGTTGAGATAGAGGTTCAGATAGAGGTTAGGTAGAGGTTGAGATAGAGGTTGAGATAGAGGTTGAAATAGAGGTTAGGTAGAGATTGAGATAGAGGTTTAGATAGAGGTTGAGATAGAGGTGAGGTAGAGGTGAGGTAGAGGTGAGGCAGAGGTGAAGTAGAGGTGAAGTAGAGGTGAGGTAGAGGTGAGGTAGAGGTGAGGTAGAGGTGAGGTAGAGGTGATGTAGAGGTGAGGTAGAGGTGAAGTAGAGGTGAGGTAGAGGTGATGTAGAGGTGAAGCAGAGGTGAAGTAGAGGTGAGGTAGAGGTGAGGTAGAGGTGAGGTAGAGGTGAGGTAGAGGTGATGTAGGAGTTGAAGTAGAAGTGAGGTAGAGGTGAGGTAGAGGTGAGGTAGAGGTGAGGTAGAGGTGAGGTAGAGGTGAGGTAGAGGTGAGGTAGAGGTGAGGTAGAGGTGAGGTAGAGGTGAGGTAGAGGTGAGGTAGAGGTGAAGCAGAGGTGAAGCAGAGGTGAAGTAGAGGTGAGGTAGAGGTGAGGTAGAGGTGAGGTAGAGGTGATGTAGAGGTGAGGTATAGGTGAGGTAGAGGTGAGGTAGAGATGAGGTAGAGGTGAGGTAGAGGTGAGGTAGAGGTGATGTAGAGGTGAGGCAGAGGTGAAGTAGAGGTGAGGTAGAGGTTGAGATAGAGGTTGAGATAGAGGTTAGGTAGATGTGAGGTAGAGGTGAAGTAGAGGTGAGGTAGAGGTGAGGTAGAGGTGAAGTAGAGGTGAAGTAGAGGTGAAGTAGAGGTGAGGTAGAGGTGAGGTAGAGGTGAGGTAGAGGTGAGGTAGAGGTGATGTAGGAGTTGAAGTAGAAGTGAGGTAGAGGTGAGGTAGAGGTGAGGTAGAGGTGAGGTAGAGGTGAGGTAGAGGTGAGGTAGAGGTGAGGTAGAGGTGAGGTAGAGGTGAGGTAGAAGTGAGGTAGAGGTGAGGTAGAGATGAGGTAGAGGTGAAGTAGGAGTTGATGTAGGAGTGAGGTAGAGGTGAGGTAGAGGTGAAGTAGAGGTGAGGTAGAGGTGAGGTAGAGGTGAGGTAGAGGTGAGGTAGAGGTGAGGTAGAGGTGAGGTAGAGGTGAGGTAGATGTGAGGTAGAGGTGAGGTAGAGGTGAGGTAGAGGTGAGTTAGAGGTGAGGTAGAGGTGAGGTAGAGGTGAGGTAGAGGTGAGGTAGAGGTGAGGTAGAGGTGAGGTAGAGATGAGGTAGAGGTGATATGATGATGAGATGAGGTATAATGAGATAGATGTGATATGAAACATAGGAAATCTAATTGAGAGAGCGAGGTAGTAGTATGGTAGGTCTAAGTATAGTTATTTACTGTGAACTAGAGGTTGAGATAGAGGTTGAGATAGAGGTTAGGTAGAGGTTAAGATAGAGGTTGAGATAGAGGTTGAGATAGAGGTTGAGATAGAGGTTGAGATAGAGGTTAGGTAGAGGTTGAGATAGAGGTTGAGATAGAGGTTGAGATAGAGGTTGAGATAGAGGTTAGGTAAGGTTGAGATAGAGGTTGAGATAGAGGTTGAGATAGAGGTTAGGTAAGGTTGAGATAGAGGTTGAGATAGAGGTTGAGATAGAGGTTATGTAGAGGTTGAGATAGAGGTTAGATAGAGGTTGAGATAGAGGTTGAGATAGTGGTTGAGATAGAGGTTGAGATAGAGGTTATGTAGAGGTTAAGATAGAGGTTGAGATAGAGGTCGAGATAGAGGTTGAGATAGAGATTAGGTAGAGGTTAAGATAGAGGTTGAGATAGAGGTTAGGCAGAGGTTGAGATAGAGGTTAGGTAAGGTTGAGATAGAGGTTGAGATAGAGGTTGAGATAGAGGTTAGGTAGAAGTTGAGATAGAGGTTAGATAGAGGTTCAGATAGAGGTTGAGATAGTGGTTGAGATAGAGGTTGAGATAGAGGTTAAGATAGAGGTTGAGATAGAAGTCGAGATAGAGGTTGAGATAGAGGTTAGGTAGAGGTTAAGATAGAGGTTGAGATAGAGGTTGAGATAGAGGTTAGGTAGAGGTTGAGATAGAGGTTAGGTAGAGGTTAAGATAGAGGTTGAGATATAGACTGAGATAGAAGTTGAGATAGAGGTTGAGATAGAGGTTAGGTAGAGGTTAAGATAAAGGTTGAGATAGAGGTTAGATAGAGGTTGAGATAGAGTTTGAGATATAGGTTAGGTAGCGGTTGAGATAGAGGTTGAGATAGAGGTTAAGATAGAGGTTGATATAGAGGTTAGGTAGAGGTTGAGATAGAGGTGACGGTTGTGAAATTATTGTGATTCAGGAAAGACTATTAATTATCGCTAATTTATTATTAACTTGTAAATAATAACAATACCCATACACAAACACAATTTATTAAATTTACCCCATAATAACAATACCCCCCCCCCCCCCGCATAATAATATTGAACTCACACAATAACAATTTCCATCCACAATAACAATACCCGCCCATAAGAATAATACCCTCCCATATAACAATACCCTTCATCAATAATATTACCCTCCCACATAACAATACCCGCCCATATAACAATACCCTCCCACATAACAATAGCCATCTATAACAATATCCTCCCTCAATAGCATTACCATCCCTCAATAAAATTACCCTCCCACATAACAATAGCCACCCATAACAATACCCTCCCTCAATAACAATACCCACCCACATAACAATACCCTCCCACATAACAATACCCTCCCATAATAACAATACCCTCCAACATAACAATACTTTCCCACATAACAATAGCCGGCTACATAACAATACCCTCCCATAATAAAATTACCCTCCCATTTTAACAATACCCTCCCGTAATAACAGTACCCTCCCTCAACAACAATACCCTCCCACATAACAATACCTTACCACATAACAATACCCTCCCACATAACAATACCCTCTCACATAACAATACCCTCCCACATAACAATACCCTCCCATAATAACAAAACCCTCCCACATAACAATACCTCCTTCAACAACAATACCCTCCCACATAATAATACCCTCCCACATAACAATACCCTCCCACATAACAATACCCTCCCTCAACAACAATACCCTCCCACATAACAATACCCTCCCACATAATAATACCCTCCCACATAATAATACCCTCCCACATAACAATACCCTCCCTCAACAACAATACCCTCCCACATAACAATACCCTCCCACATAATAATACCCTCCCACATAATAATACCCTCCCACATAACAATACCCTCCCACATAACAATACCCTCCCACATAACAATAGCCTCCCTCAACAACAATACCCTCCAACATAACAATACCCTCCCACATAACAATACCCTCCCACATAACAATACCCTCCCACATAACAATACCCTCCCACATAACAATACCCTCCCACATAACAATACCCTCCCACATAACAATACCCTCCCACATAACAATAGCCTCCCACATAACAATATCCTCCCACATAATAATATCCTCCCACATAACAATACCCTCCCATAATAACAATACCCTCCAACATAACAATATCCTCCCACATAACAATATCCTCCCACATAACAATACCCTCCCATAACAATACCCTCCAACATAACAATACCCTCCCACATAACAATAGCCGTCCACATAACAATAGACGCCCATATAATAATAGCCGCCCATAATAACAATTACTCACCACTATTACTGGTCCTAGGTCTTGAAAATGCGTCATTTTCTATATCGTAAATCTATAATGATAATATTATAATGTAATTATCAAAATATTATATTTATTTGATATAATACTACTCTAATACCCAGCCTAATTAAATACATATAATTATTAATTTGAATAGAATCTGTTAAAAATAAATAGGTTACATAAGTTTACATTGAAGTAAAAAGAGAATCAGAGATAAGATAAGGCATCAAGACCTGAGTTTGTAATTCGTCGACTCTCTGATAAGCGTTCATTTTTAAGTTACGTTCACGGTTTAATTGTCTCTTGGCAGTAGATACCTTGTATTTTGTGAGATGGTATTGATAGCAACATAAATACAAATTTAATTAGATTATATAATGAATATTTAATGATTTTAATGAATGTGATATTTTTAATTTTATAATAACCTCATTTAAGATATAAGATTATTAAATGATATATTATATTTCAGTTAATTATTCGAATTATGTTTGAAAATAAACCCTTTTCTTAATATCCTCTCTCGAGGCTCTCTGGACATCCTCCATCTTGGTATGTTCGCTGGACAATAGCATCAGACGTTCGTCTTTATCTTGCAACTGTTCCATCTGAAACAAAGAACTATTAGGTCACGATGTTCCTTGTAATTTACAAGATTGATTATGTAATCGATGAAATAGTAAAATCTCGAGAAAGTAGAATTAGTTTCGAAATTTGTGTTAATCCGAAGATTTCGTCGAGTGAATTTTCAAACCAATTTATCGAGGTTGGCTCTTTTGGCCTCCTGCAGCTTCTTTTCGCTGATAATCTTCTGCGATTTCGTATGCTGTTTCTCCTGTTTGCTCTTTATCTACGAGCATTGAAAGTACAATTTGCGATATTAGTAATATTGAAATGAAAGTAAAAAGTATGTTAGGAATGGAATAATTAGTTACATCAGTTGTATATTTGCTATAAAGTAGATACGGTATTTCTATTTTTTGACCATCCGCAATCTTCTCTAACTGGACTCGCATTCCAGGGTTTTAATATGCGAAAATACATAAATTTCATTATTCTGAGTTGATTTTGAAGATATTTGTAATCAATTTCTACTTTCAATTAGTCAGCTTCATGACAGTATGCACTTAGCTGCTTTATTCCCTAATATCAACATTTACAGCCTACTACCAACATTAAGAACAATAGACTAGATAATATCTACATGAAAGGCTACATTTACAGCCTACTACCAACATAAAGAAACATAGACTAGATAATATCTACATGAAAGACTGTATTTAAAGCCTCCTAGTGATTTGTTCATACAGATTTAGAATTGCATTCGCAACCTCCTTCTCGAGTTGCAGTTTTATGGCTTCGCGATCCTCCTCACTGAGTCGCAGTACCAAGTGCAACATGCATTGTTGTTGTTTCAGCGTTTTCAGTTGGTTGTCGGAGTTGTCTCTCCTTTCGCTGCTCTCGGCCTGCGCTCGCAACGTCTGGTTCCGGATGCGGCGTTGCTGCGAAATCGGCAAGAAGGTCAACGGCGATGTGTTAGCCATGAAATAGTAGGCGAGGAAGTAAAGAATGGCTGTTCTTTCATTCGGTAGTGATAACTTGATCAAAATAGAATTAACGCTAAGATGTCGGAGATGTCTTTGAGAAGTCATATTTGAAGTGTTTGATAATTAAGAAATTTATGGATAATATCACAATAATAGTAACTTTTGACTACGTGATTTCTAATATTTACATGCTAGAGATGTTTGTTCCTCGAGATCTACTTCATAAATATATTAGTACAAATGGATATTTAACTTCAACTTACAACATAAAGTGTGCATGTATATTATATAGGTTTATTTATTACGGGTTTAGTTCGGTTTTTAAATTATTAAAAAATTAAATTATAAGCCAAAAGATAATTGATTAAAAAAGTTGAATATATAAAATTTCTAAAAAACCAGTTCTTCAATTTTCTGAACGTCCGAATAATGTCGCCACAATGAAACGGCCTTTGTCTTCATCTGAGTTACATTGTTGTAGCGAATCTCCTTCTGAAGTCGGTGGATGTGCTGAGAGTAGTTGAAGGCTTTCTGGTTGCATTCTACGAGAGGCGGCAGTGCATGTTAGTTTACCGTTGGCATGAGACGGGGTCGGGAGCTAAGTTAGAATGCACCGTAGAATGAGGAATATTAGATATTTGTATTGGGTTTGGGACAACGCTTTGGATGTAATTTAATAATTAAGGAGATACACCGAGAAGGTGAATACAATCTAGTTAAAAATAGTGCGGGGTCAAGGGGTCAGTTAAATCAGCTGTCTTTCACACGGTAGTTAATCTTAGTGCTTGCATCCTTAATCTTAGTTAAACGCAACCTATTATTCAAAATCAAGTTGATTCCAAGATTAAATCTTTATTATATAATGATATGACATAGGATTCATTCATTAGGATTCGTAATTTATTACGAATTGACTAAATAATAGTTATGTAATACAATCTCTACTTATTAAAATAGTTTGAAAGATTACCGCTGTCAACAATGAACTTATCATTACACTACTTTCAATAATGGACTTATTATTACACCACTGTTAATAATGGACTTATCATTACACCACTGTTAATAATGGACTTATCATTACACCACTGTTAATAATGGACTTATCATTACACCACTGTTAATAATGGACTTATCATTACACCACTGTTAATAATGGACTTATCATTACACCACTGTTAATAATAGACTTATCATTACACTACTGTCAACAATAGACTTATCATTACACTACTGTCAACAATAGACTTATCATTACACTACCGCCGAAATCAAATCATCAAACATCTGAAACAATTTACCTTCTGGTTTATAGACATCTTCGTCGTTTACAGTTTCCGCGGACATGTTTGCCAACGCCTCGAGAGCTTCCGTTCGAGCATCCTCAATCTTCTGCAGAATGTCCTGGTAGATCTGCTCCCTGAAAACGCGCGAAACGACGTGTCCGGTTGGAGATACGAGGGAATGCGCGGTGGGCATAAGACAATGGGATTAGTAATGGTCGATGAAACGTGGCGGAGGGGAAGCTAAAAATGATAATTGGTATACAACAATGGCAGAAGAAAGTGATGAGTAATTTACTGAAATGGAGCATGGCTGTGTTACTAGGGATGAAGGGAATTGCTGAAAGTTACAGAAAATATCTGAATTAGGACAACTGAGACTGAGACTGAAGAGATTACGTTATTGAGGACAAGAGAATGAGGACAAGAGAATAAGGACAAGAGAATAAGGACAAGAGAATAAGGACAAGAGAATGAGGATAAGAGAATAAGGACAAGAGAATGAGGACAAGAGAATAAGGACAAGAGAATAAGGACAAGAGAATAAGGACAAGAGAATAAGGACAAGAGAATAAGGACAAAAGAATAAGGACAAGAGAAAGAGGACAAGATAATGAGGAAAAAAGAATGAGGACAATAGAACGAGCACAAGAGAATGATGCCTTACTTGTATTTATAATAATACTCAAGAGACAATGTTCTTGAAGTACCCGCAATGATTTTCACAATGGTTTCAAGGCGACCAGGCAAAAGGTAAAACAGCGCCACCTGGATGCCAACCTGAACGTGTCGAATTTCTGCTTGATATCGAACGCGGCTCCGAACAGATCGTGAACTAAATCGGTGTATTCCTCCCTGACTTGTTCTCGAATGTCCCTCGCCAGACTCTGATTCTCAAACTGCATCCTGCGCAGCTATGAAAATAAGCGATTCGGATATTGTTGAAATGGGGATATTGTGAATTAGGTTGTAGTGGTTAAAAGCATATGTAATGTAAATAGTGAATGCAAACGCAATCTAACTTCTATATAAGGCAGTGTCATAGTTTTATAAGTCATTATCTAAATAGTTACTCAATAGAATAGAATTACGTAATTTATTATTAATTTCATTTTTACATTTTGAACAATTTTCGAACAATTCAGTTGATTTTCATATGAAACGACAGTTTTATGTAAATTAAGTACAAAGTTACAATTTACTCTACAAGTTACTCTACAAGTTACTCTACAAGTTACTCTACAAGTTACTCTACAAGTTACTCTACAAGTTACTCTACAAGTTACTCTACAAGTTACTCTACAAGTTACTCTACAAGTTACTCTACAAGTTACACTACAAGTTACTCTACAAGTTACTCTACAAGTTACTCTACAAGTTACTCTACAAGTTACTCTACAAGTTACTCTACAAGTTACTCTACAAATTACTCTACAAGTTACTCTACAAGTTACTCTACAAGTTACTCTACAAGTTACTCTACAAGTTACTCTACAAGTTACTCTACAAGTTACTCTACAAGTTACTCTACAAGTTACTCTACAAGTTACTCTACAAGTTACTCTACAAGTTACTCTACAAGTTACTCTACAAATTACTCTACAAGTTACTCTACAAGTTACTCTACAAGTTACTTTACAAGTTACTCTACAAGTTACTCTACAAGTTACTCTACAAGTTACTCTACAAGTTACTCTACAAGTTACTCTACAAGTTACTCTACAAGTTACTCTACAAGTTACTCTACAAGTTACTCTACAAGTTACTCTACAAGTTACTCTACAAGTTACTCTACAAGTTACTCTACAAGTTACTCTACAAGTTACTCTACAAGTTACTCTACAAGTTACTCTACAAGTTACTCTACAAGTTACTCTACAAGTTACTCTACAAGTTACTCTACAAGTTACTCTACAAATTACTCTACAAGTTACTCTACAAGTTACTCTACAAGTTACTTTACAAGTTACTCTACAAGTTACTCTACAAGTTACTCTACAAGTTACTCTACAAGTTACTCTACAAGTTACTCTACAAGTTACTCTACAAGTTACTCTACAAGTTACTCTACAAGTTACTCTACAAGTTACTCTACAAGTTACTCTACAAGTTACTTTACAAGTTACTCTACAAGTTACTCTACAAGTTACTCTACAAGTTACTCTACAAGTTACTCTACAAGTTACTCTACAAGTTACTCTACAAGTTACTCTACAAGTTACTCTACAAGTTACTCTACAAGTTACTCTACAAGTTACTCTACAAGTTACTCTACAAGTTACTCTACAAGTTACTCTACAAGTTACTCTACAAGTTACTCTACAAGTTACTCTACAAGTTACTCTACAAGTTACTCTACAAGTTACTCTACAAGTTACCCTACAAGTTACTCTAGCCGGAGCGAGAGTGCCTCGTGAAACCTTGTTGCGAAGAGCCATGACTTCAAGGATCAGCGATTCGCTGGTATCGGCTAGTTGACATTGCATCGCCACCTGGGAGGAGTTTTGTGCGGTTTTCAACTGGAATTTGAGTTGCTTGATCTCCTGTTCCTTTTGATAGAGACGTTGTTGATAGTTGCGCATCAGTCCTTCGTAGTGAGCCGAATAACTGCGAAGGGAAGGGAATTAAGGAGTGAAATAAGGGCGAAGAGAGGCGGAGTATGGGGTTAAGATATTGGTTAAGATATTGGTTAAGACAAATGTATGTTTAGGGGGTTAAGTTAAGAGTGAAGAGGAGTGTAGTTAGGTTAAAGGGCTTGATAGTGAAGCTGAGATAAGGAGAGTTTAGATATGGGAGTGATATTTAGATAGAGAGTAGTGTGGGTAATAAGATAGAGGGTAGGTGTGTGTAGTTAGATAGAGGGTTTGGGTGTGTAGTTAGATAGAGGGTGAGTGTGTGTAGTTAGATAGAGGCAGAGGTGGAGACATATATAGACTGGGGTTAGACATGACTATTAGAGATTGAGATAAGTATATATAGTTATATAGCTAGAGGCTGTATATCAAACATTAGTGAGGTTTATTAGTCACAGATTATCTAAGGACATATTCTGGGGCGTGCCTACAGAGGACACGCCCACAGCGCTAATGATCCAATTAGCGAAAAGGGGCGTGTCTAACTTATCGTAGTTGCTTCGTTCCCGGATCATCACCTCGGAGGCAAGTCCCGCCAGACATTGCTCGACGTGCTCCCGTCGAAACGTTACGTAACCGACGCGCGAGCCGTAGCCACGCCCACCCCCGACGCCCGCCACAGACGTGCCGCTCGACGTCGTCGACGCATCGTAGGCGTGCGCGTGGTGCTGGTGCTGGTGGTGCTGGTGCTGCTGGGGGTGCGGGGAACGTCCTCCTACCCTGGAGCCACCTGGCGAGGCGGTGGCGACCGGCGGAAACGTCGACGCCGCCGCCGCCTTCCCGGTCTGTTCCAAGATGGCGGCGCCCGGTGAAAACGCGGCTCCCTCTGGCGGCCACGTGTCGTTCGAATCCACAACCTCGGAGTACAGTCTACTGGCGAAGTCTACAGTGATGTGAGGCTTTAGAATGGCGAATGCTTCCTTGAAAACCTGCAATTAGAGATATATAGTTATATAATTATACATAGAATATGAATTAAATAGTTATATATACTGATCATTGCATATAGTATTTATGTGTAATGATTATGATCGTATCTTTATTCACTCATTACTTTCATTTATATTAAAAACATGACAATGCACTAATAAAATATATATAAATTGTATATAATTGATTGTTTAATTTAACTAATGGGTTTAATTTAGCTAATGGGTTAAATTTAGCTAATGGGTTTAATTTAACTAGTAGGTTTAATTTAGCTAATGGGTTTAATTTAGCTAATGGGTTTAATTTAGCTAATAGGTTTAATTTAACTAGTGGGTTTAATTTAGCTAATGGGTTTAATTTAGCTAACGGGTTTAATTTAACTAATAGAGTAAATTTAGCTAATAGGTTTAATTTATTTAATGGGTTTAATTTAGCTAATAGGTTTAATTTAGCTAATGGGTTAAATTTAGCAAATAAGTTTATACATTACCGATTTCTTCCAAAGGTCAACTGGCAACGTACTCTCTTCTCTCGTGAGCTCCGTGGTAACCAAGGCGAGTTCTTGCGTGATCTTGCGACGAACCTTCGAGATCATTGTGCATTCCAGCATCTCGAGCAGGCGAGCCAACTTCGGGAGGCGGAGCAGCGAAGGGGAGATTAGAGTGGGCGACCTTATATGGAACCGAAGTCATGATTATGATGTAATAGGAGATTAGATTGGCGAAGATCGCAATTAGGAAGCAGGGATAAATACGAAGATCAAGGCAGATAAGATGAGAGATTCATATTTGATATCGTATTAGAATCGTATTAGATTCGTATTAGATTCGTATTAGATTCATGTTAGATTCGTATTAGATTCGTATTAGATTCGTATTAGATTCGTATTAGATTCGTATTAGATTCGTATTAGATTCGTATTAGAATCGTATTAGATTCGTATTAGATTCGTATTAGAATCGTATTAGATTCGTATTAGATTCGTATTAGATTCGTATTAGATTCGTATTAGATTCGTATTAGATTCGTATTAGATTCGTATTAGATGCGTATTAGATTCGTATTAGATTCGTGTTAGATTCGTATTAGATTCGTATTAGATTCGTATTAGATTCGTATTAGATTCGTATTAGATTCGTATTAGATTCGTATTAGATTCGTATTAGATTCGTATTAGATTCGTATTAGATTCGTATTAGATTCATATAAGATTCGTATTAGATGCGTATTAGATTCGTATTAGATTCGTATTAGATTCGTATTAGATTCGTATTATATTTATGTTAGATTCGTATTAGATTCGTATTAGATTCGTATTAGATTCGTATTAGATTCGTATTAGATTCGTATTAGATTCGTATTAGATTCGTATTAAATTCGTATTAGATTCGTATTAGATTCGTATTAGATTCGTATTAAGTTCGTATTAGATTCGTATTAGATTCGTATTAGATTCGTATTAGATTCGTGTTAGATTCGTATTAGATTCGTATTAGATTCGTATTAGATTCGTATTAGATTCGTATTAGATTCGTATTAGATTCGTATTAGATTCGTATTAGATTCATGTTAGATTCGTATTAGATTCGTATTAGATTCATGTTAGATTCGTATTAGATTCGTATTAGATTCATGTTAGATTCGTATTAGATTCGTTTTAGATTCGTATTAGATTCGTATTAGATTCGTATTAGATTCATATTTGATATCGTATTAGATTCGTATTAGATTCGTATTAGATTCATGTTAGATTCGTATTAGATTCGTATTAGATTCGTATTAGATTCGTATTAGATTCATATTAGATTCGTATTAGATTCGTATTAGATTCGTATTAGAATCGTATTAGATTCGTATTAGATTCGTATTAGAATCGTATTAGATTCGTATTAGATTCGTATTAGATTCGTATTAGATTCGTATTAGATTCGTATTAGATTCGTATTAGATTCGTATTAGATGCGTATTAGATTCGTATTAGATTCGTGTTAGATTCGTATTAGATTCGTATTAGATTCGTATTAGATTCGTATTAGATTCGTATTAGATTCGTATTAGATTCGTATTAGATTCGTATTAGATTCGTATTAGATTCGTATTAGATTCGTATTAGATTCGTATTAGATTCATATAAGATTCGTATTAGATGCGTATTAGATTCGTATTAGATTCGTATTAGATTCGTATTAGATTCGTATTATATTTATGTTAGATTCGTATTAGATTCGTATTAGATTCGTATTAGATTCGTATTAGATTCGTATTAGATTCGTATTAGATTCGTATTAAATTCGTATTAGATTCGTATTAGATTCGTATTAAGTTCGTATTAGATTCGTATTAGATTCGTATTAGATTCGTATTAGATTCGTATTAGATTCGTATTAGATTCGTATTAGATTCGTATTATATTTATGTTAGATTCGTATTAGATTCGTATTAGATTCGTATTAGATTCGTATTAGATTCGTATTAGATTCGTATTAGATTCGTATTAAATTCGTATTAGATTCGTATTAGATTCGTATTAGATTCGTATTAGATTCGTATTAGATTCGTATTAGATTCGTATTAGATTCGTATTAGATTCGTATTAGATTCGTATCAAATTCGTATCAAATTCGTATTAGATTCGTATTAGATTCGTATTAGATTCGTATTAGATTCGTATTAGATTCGTATTAGATTCATGTTAGATTCGTATTAGATTCGTATTAGATTCGTATTAGATTCGTATTAGATTCATGTTAGATTCGTATTAGATTCGTATTAGATTCGTATTAGATTCGTATTAGATTCGCATTAGATTCGTGTATACCTGGATGGATTTAATTTCGAATTCACTGACACCAGGTGGCATTGGTAGTGCGTCGTTTTCATTCGACAGTTCTTCGTAAGCATCGGCCGTTCCAATTTTACGAGACACCAAAACTGGTATCAAAATCTCCTTACGGTAATCTTGTCTGTTGATGTCGAAGTAGATAATGGAATTCGTTTTCGAATTTACTAGATACTCTTTGAATAAATTCTCTAGACTAAATGACTTTATAGGAAAATGTATTGCAAATGAAATTATAATCAAGGTTTATAGATAATTAAGGTGTTTAGCGATTATTGATTAATAATCAATATAGTTAAATTATTTTCATAAATAAAACTACGTACAATTGGCAATCGTAGCCAACTAATCGAACTTTACGAAGGAAGAGCAACCAACTGAAATGTTTTGTAGAGTTCCGCTGTATTCACCTCTTCGATGTCGTAGCGAGACGAGGCCCAGTTGAATTTGAAGAGTTGTAGGCGTTTCCAGAGCAAAAGAAACTTTCGCATCAACCTGTACGACTGCAACGGTTGCAGGATTCGAGAGAGTTCGTTTGGGCGATCGACGCGCAGCAGACTTTGAAGACGTGACTCCAGGTTCTTAGAATCTGTGACGACGAAGGCGAATTTTAAACGTCGAGAGTCATCTTCAGTATTTATAGTCGAGAAGCGAGCTTCTCCTGGGGTTTATATTTGAACGGTAAGCATTTTTATTGAACTTATAAATTTGAATTGTTTTCGAGGCTATTAGGAAATCTGTTGCCTAATTAGATTCAAGAGAAAATTATTAGAAATAATATGCTGATATTAATCAATTATTTGTAATTTTGTCATTGAGCAGTAATTCATATAACTAATATTCATAATTCATATAACTAATATTCATAATTCATATAACTAATATTCATAATTCATATAACTAATATTCATAATTCATATAACTAATATTCATAATTCATATAACTAATATTCATAATTCATATAACTAATATTCATAATTCATATAACTAATATTAATAATTCATATAACTAATATTCATAATTCATATAACTAATATTAATAATTCATATAACTAATATTCATAATTCATATAACTAATATTCATAATTCATATAACTAATATTCATAATTCATATAACTAATATTCATAATTCATATAACTAATATTCATAATTCATATAACTAATATTAATAATTCATATAACTAATATTCATAATTCATATAACTAATATTCATAATTCATATAACTAATATTAATAATTCATATAACTAATATTCATAATTCATATAACTAATATTCAT
Organism: Osedax frankpressi; assembly: GCA_964035775.1. Taxonomy (NCBI): domain Eukaryota; kingdom Metazoa; phylum Annelida; class Polychaeta; order Sabellida; family Siboglinidae; genus Osedax; species Osedax frankpressi. The sequence continues at coordinate 41,106,306 of OZ038313.1, forward strand.
AATTCATATAACTAATATTCATAATTCATATAACTAATATTCATAATTCATATAACTAATATTCATAATTCATATAACTAATATTCATAATTCATATAACTAAAATTCATAATTCATATAACTAATATTAATAATTCATATAACTAATATTCATAATTCATATAACTAATATTCATAATTCATATAACTAAAATTCATAATTCATTTAACTAATATTCATAATTCATATAACTAATATTAATAATTCATATAACTAATATTAATAATTCATATAACTAATATTCATAATTCATATAACTAATATTCATAATTCATATAACTAATATTCATAATTCATATAACTAATATTCATAATTCATATAACTAATATTCATAATTCATATAACTAATATTCATAATTCATATAACTAAAATTCATAATTCATATAACTAATATTAATAATTCATATAACTAATATTAATAATTCATATAACTAATATTAATAATTCATATAACTAATATTCATAATTCATATAACTAATATTCATAATTCATATAACTAATATTCATAATTCATATAACTAATATTCATAATTCATATAACTAAAATTCATAATTCATATAACTAATATTAATAATTCATATAACTAATATTAATAATTCATATAACTAATATTAATAATTCATATAACTAATATTAATAATTCATATAACTAATATTAATAATTCATATAACTAATATTCATAATTCATATAACTAATATTCATAATTCATATAACTAATATTCATAATTCATATAACTAATATTCATAATTCATATAACTAATATTAATAATTCATATAACTAATATTCATAATTCATATAACTAATATTCATAATTCATATAACTAATATTCATAATTCATATAACTAATATTCATAATTCATATAACTAATATTCATAATTCATATAACTAATATTAATAATTCATATAACTAATATTCATAATTCATATAACTAATATTCATAATTCATATAACTAATATTAATAATTCATATAACTAATATTCATAATTCATATAACTAATATTCATAATTCATATAACTAATATTCATAATTCATATAACTAATATTCATAATTCATATAACTAATATTCATAATTCATATAACTAATATTCATAATTCATATAACTAATATTCATAATTCATATAACTAAAATTCATAATTCATATAACTAATATTAATAATTCATATAACTAATATTCATAATTCATATAACTAATATTCATAATTCATATAACTAAAATTCATAATTCATTTAACTAATATTCATAATTCATATAACTAATATTAATAATTCATATAACTAATATTAATAATTCATATAACTAATATTCATAATTCATATAACTAATATTCATAATTCATATAACTAATATTCATAATTCATATAACTAATATTCATAATTCATATAACTAATATTCATAATTCATATAACTAATATTCATAATTCATATAACTAAAATTCATAATTCATATAACTAATATTAATAATTCATATAACTAATATTAATAATTCATATAACTAATATTAATAATTCATATAACTAATATTCATAATTCATATAACTAATATTCATAATTCATATAACTAATATTCATAATTCATATAACTAATATTCATAATTCATATAACTAAAATTCATAATTCATATAACTAATATTAATAATTCATATAACTAATATTAATAATTCATATAACTAATATTAATAATTCATATAACTAATATTAATAATTCATATAACTAATATTAATAATTCATATAACTAATATTCATAATTCATATAACTAATATTCATAATTCATATAACTAATATTCATAATTCATATAACTAAAATTCATAATTCATATAACTAATATTAATAATTCATATAACTAATATTAATAATTCATATAACTAATATTAATAATTCATATAACTAATATTAATAATTCATATAACTAATATTAATAATTCATATAACTAATATTCATAATTCATATAACTAATATTCATAATTCATATAACTAATATTCATAATTCATATAACTAATATTCATAATTACTATAACTAATATTAATAATTCATATAACTAATATTCATAATTCATATAACTAATATTCATAATTCATATAACTAATATTCATAATTCATATAACTAATATTCATAATTCATATAACTAATATTCATAATTCATATAACTAATATTCATAATTCATATAACTAAAATTCATAATTCATATAACTAATATTAATAATTCATATAACTAATATTCATAATTCATATAACTAATATTCATAATTCATATAACTAAAATTCATAATTCATTTAACTAATATTCATAATTCATATAACTAATATTAATAATTCATATAACTAATATTAATAATTCATATAACTAATATTCATAATTCATATAACTAATATTCATAATTCATATAACTAATATTCATAATTCATATAACTAATATTCATAATTCATATAACTAATATTCATAATTCATATAACTAAAATTCATAATTCATATAACTAATATTAATAATTCATATAACTAATATTAATAATTCATATAACTAATATTAATAATTCATATAACTAATATTCATAATTCATATAACTAATATTCATAATTCATATAACTAATATTCATAATTCATATAACTAATATTCATAATTCATATAACTAAAATTCATAATTCATATAACTAATATTAATAATTCATATAACTAATATTAATAATTCATATAACTAATATTAATAATTCATATAACTAATATTAATAATTCATATAACTAATATTCATAATTCATATAACTAAAATTCATAATTCATATAACTAATATTAATAATTCATATAACTAATATTAATAATTCATATAACTAATATTAATAATTCATATAACTAATATTAATAATTCATATAACTAATATTAATAATTCATATAACTAATATTCATAATTCATATAACTAATATTCATAATTCATATAACTAATATTCATAATTCATATAACTAATATTCATAATTACTATAACTAATATTCATAATTCATATAACTAATATTAATAATTCATATAACTAATATTAATAATTCATATAACTAATATTAATAATTACTATAACTAATATTCATAATTCATATAACTAATATTAATAATTCATATAACTAATATTAATAATTCATATAACTAATATTAATAATTCATATAACTAATATTAATAATTCATATAACTAATATTAATAATTCATATAACTAATATTCATAATTCATATAACTAATATTCATAATTCATATAACTAATATTCATAATTCATATAACTAATATTCATAATTACTATAACTAATATTCATAATTCATATAACTAATATTAATAATTCATATAACTAATATTAATAATTCATATAACTAATATTAATAATTACTATAACTAATATTCATAATTCATATAACTAATATTCATAATTACTATAACTAATATTAATAATTCATATAACTAATATTAATAATTCATATAACTAATATTAATAATTACTATAACTAATATTCATAATTCATATAACTAATATTAATAATTCATATAACTAATATTAATAATTCATATAACTAATATTAATAATTACTATAACTAATATTCATAATTCATATAACTAATATTAATAATTCATATAACTAATATTAATAATTCATATAACTAATATTAATAATTACTATAACTAATATTCATAATTCATATAACTAATATTAATAATTCATATAACTAATATTAATAATTCATATAACTAATATTAATAATTACTATAACTAATATTCATAATTCATATAACTAATATTCATAATTACTATAACTAATATTCATAATTCATATAACTAATATTAATAATTCATATAACTAATATTAATAATTCATATAACTAATATTAATAATTACTATAACTAATATTCATAATTCATATAACTAATATTCATAATTACTATAACTAATATTAATAATTCATATAACTAATATTCATAATTCATATAACTAATATTAATAATTACTATAACTAATATTCATAATTCATATAACTAATATTAATAATTCATATAACTAATATTAATAATTCATATAACTAATATTAATAATTACTATAACTAATATTCATAATTCATATAACTAATATTAATAATTCATATAACTAATATTAATAATTCATATAACTAATATTAATAATTACTATAACTAATATTCATAATTCATATAACTAATATTAATAATTCATATAACTAATATTAATAATTCATATAACTAATATTAATAATTACTATAACTAATATTCATAATTCATATAACTAATATCCATAGTGTCCGGTCATAATATATTAATAATATGGTCAAATAGTGAGATTTTTCTTTCTATAGATAAATTAGCCTTTAATTCCTTACAAACGACGCAACCGTTCTTTGAAAGCAAAGATTCCCAGCACCGTTGGCGGGAGTTAGCGCAGTCGGTACTACTAACTGGACGCCGCGGAGCTGACTTGGCTGAGAGCGGACAGCGTCCGAGGTTCTTTGACGACGTCGCGACCGACGCCGACATTGTCCGCAGTCGACGCCGACTTCTCGCCGGAATTCGTAACGGATTTCTGTCGGCTGGCGGTCAAGTGGTGAGCGGTCAGCGAAGCGGACGCCGCGCTGGCGACGGGTCGAGACTTTTGAGCTTCGGGCGGAGTAACGGAACCGACGGCGACGACGCCGGAAGCGTGCAAGGCTAGACCGGTCAGCGAGTCCTTGACGTTGTCGATGGTCACGTTACCGACGGCGGTCATCGTGGATCCGGTATTTGGTCGAATGCTGAGTTTTGATTTCGTGTTCGGCTGTAGAGTTGGTTATGCAACGTATTTCAATTAGTAACTTATTGTCCTCGTGTTTCCTGTATTCCCAAATATTCCCCGTATTCCCAAATATAAATTATATATAAAATGCTACTCGATATTAAATAAATACAAGTTAGTTAAATTCTTAATAAATAATAACTTGCCGCTTAAAAAGCAGTTAATTTACTTGTACAGTAGTTTGGTGTTTATGGAATACAATTCTTATGGTACGACCTTACGATACATCTAGATTGACTACACGATGAGTATTATACTTTCTTGTAGTGGATTGTATTCATACAGAAATAGTATTTGAAAATCGTGAAATCTATTTATATCGTCGTGAAATAATAATAAATAGATTTGTAAACTTATGAGAATATGTATTCTGTGTTTTTGGAGAAGATGGCATCTTTAAGAGTTAATGCTATAGTTTGTAATAATTACTCAAGTTAAACCAACCGTTTGTAAAGGATTCATTGTATCTCCATTCTGCAAAACCTCCTCTAGCAATAAAGAAATTCCGAGGATCTCTCCATTGCATTGTTGTCTGTAAAAAATCCCTCAATTAATGCACAACGCGTATTACATTATTTCTTTATTAACATTAAAATATAAAAACTTGTGTATTTACTAATTTTATACATATTGAAGTTTATATTACACTTAATATTTAAAGTGTAAGTTAAAGAAAATATGTCAGTAAATCAAGGTACTTTTAATAACAACTTAAAGGTCATTTAGTGTTTCTTATATAATAAAATATATTATGTTTACTTCAAATAAAAGTAATTCTATAAGAATACGAAATAGTTATTTTTTAATTTCAGTGGAGAATTGTTTAAAAATTATATAATTATAAATATTGAAATTAAACTAACATTCTAATTTCCAAACAAATAAATATAATATATAGTATTATGTAACTAAAGGGTCCAGGTCTACGACACAAAGACGGGAAGGATTAGAAAAGGAAGCTGGTTGGTTCACTAACTTCTGGACATCGTTGAGCCCAGACAAACAGATCTGCATGTCATTGCCAATATTCCTCCAGTTCCACAAGTGTACGGGGAAAGGACCACAGCGGCTGATCAAGTATTAGGAGAGGTAAGCAAGGCTATCAAGACTTACAATCATTTAAATCTAATAATGGCTAATTAAGCGGACTAAAGCATGGCTAATTAGTGCTAATTAACTTTTAGCATGGTGTAAAAAACTACAATTGTAACAGATCTTTAAATCGGCGCCAATTGAAAGGAAACGTCTAAATTCGTAAATGTTTACAATAAAGTATTATTACGTGAATTGAGTACATTTGTTAAAGTAATCAAGTTAATCAATACTTGTTAAGTATGACTGAAAACATTGCTGGTAATCTGAGTATTTTAAAATGAAACAAAGCCGACATATTTTCTGTTTTTATATCGTTATCGAAATGCTGATTGGTATTAATACAAAGTATTGAATCAGAGATTCTACTTCAAGAATAATATAATAAATTACACGTTATTCACCAGTTACAATAATCTTATTAGTAAATATAGCGATACGATTCTCCATCATTGTTTTATAAATAATCCCCAGCATATATAGCTAGCACTATAAGTAACATAAGCAATAAACTACCTCAATATTCAAAATAATACCATGGACGACGTCCATTGGACGTCCCAAGCTCCTAATACATCCTAAGCTCTATATAGTAATTAGCCACGCCATAAATGAAGCCAAGTAAATAATAAGTCATGCCTACCCATTGATCGAAGCCCTCCAGGGGTATTTGCTGATTGCAATTCCATCGCGGGCTTCAAGAGGTTCTGGAATCGGGAGCATCACTGAATCCACTGAAGGGCGCATTGCATCGCTCAGATTATGTAGGCCAGTGTACATCTTATCGGTGAGACGCTGTAAGGAGATAATGTAGATAGAATTACATATTGATAGCTGCCCCTCCCCCTCCCTCTCCCCCTCCCCCTCCCCCTTCCCCTCCCCTCCCTCTCCCTCTCCCTCTCCCTCTCCCTCTCCCCCTCCCCCTCACCCTCCCCCTCCCCCTCCCCCTCCCCCTCTCCCTCTCCCTCTCCCTCTCCCTCTCTATCTCTATCTCTCTCTCTCTCTCTCTCTCTCTCTCTCTCTCTCTCTCTCCCTCTCCCTCTCCCTCTCCCTCTCCCCCTCCCTCTCCCTCTCCCTCTCTCTCTCTCTCTCCCTACCTTACCTCGTAAGCATCGGTGTTATTAGTTGCAAGGAAGGTCTCAGTCATACAGTGTCGGACAGCTGTGTCGAATACCAGGAACATAACGTCTCTCCTCGCCGACAGAAACTCTGAAACATTCTCCGGATTCTTGTGGTCCGCGAGACATTTTATCTGCTGCTGAATTTCGCGAAGTTCTGATCCTGAAACAGAAATGTTGTTTAGTTGAGCGGTTCAATACTTTATATACAATAGTTTGTGCGTAATTAAATTTTTAAATGCCCAAAAATACTAAATTAATATAGTATAGAAAATTGGGAAATTTAAGCGGTTTAATAATACAGTTTTATCTAATCTATTGTTTTTAGTTCCTTGAAAATATATATCTGATTTTATATAAATATATAGACTTATAAAATAGATGTAATACATATAGTTTTATATAAATAACTATTGTAATATATAAATATATATATTCAATTAATATAAAATAAATTACTATAACGGTATTTATTTATGACCTAATAATCGAGGAGTTATCTCTTTAGTTAAAGGATTTAGTTAATACGAATATTTAATAATTACACTCAATATATATAGAGATGGTAAATACTTTAGAAGGCCTGAACTTACCTACACCTTCTTCTCCACCCCATTCAGCAGACGAAGGTTTGCTATTCATAGAACTATCCTAAAAATGACGTTAATACATCAATAAATAGCTTATATTCTTAATTTCATACTTTTAAATACATATTTATATACAAATAAAACTCCCTTTACATAACATTTAAAATGACCTTACATAACATTTAAAATGACCTTACATAACATTTAATTTTCCATTTTATGATACCCAATACATCATTATTTAAATGCTACACTTTTGCCATTAGTCTCAGCCTCTGCAAACTCAGCCTAAACCTCACCCTCTGAAACCTTACCCTTACCTCACCCTTTGCAACCTCAGCCTTAACCTCACCCTTAACCTCACCATCTGCAAACTCAGCCTTAACCTCACCCTTTGCAACCTCAGCCTTAACCTCACCCTTAACCTCACCCTCTGCAAACTCAGCCATAACCTCACCCCTGCAACCTCAGCCTTAATCTCACCCTTTGTAACCTCAGCCTTAACCTCACCCTTAACCTCACCCTCTGCAAACTCAGCCATAACCTCACCCCTGCAACCTCAGCCTTAATCTCACCCTTTGTAACCTCAGCCTTAACCTGACCATTAACCTCACCCTCTGCAAACTCAGCCTTAACCTCACCCTCTGCAACCTCACCCTTAACCTCACCCTCTGCAAACTCAGCCTTAACCTCACCCTCTGCAAACTCAGCCATAACCTCACCCCTGCAACCTCACCCTTAACCTCACCCTTTGTAACCTCAGCCTTAACCTGACCATTAACCTCACCCTCTGCAAACTCAGCCTTAACCTCACCCTCTGAAACCTTACCCTTACCTCACCCTTTGCAACCTCAGCCTTAACCTCACCCTTAACCTCACCCTCTGTAAACTCAGCCTTAACCTCACCCTTTACAACCTCAGCCATAACCTCACCCCTGCAACCTCACCCTTAACCTCACCCTCTGTAAACTCAGCCTTAACCTCACCCTTTGCAACCTCAGCCTTAACCTCACCCTTAACCTCACCCTCTGTAAACTCAGCCTTAACCTCACCCTTTGCAACCTCAGCCTTAACCTCACCCTTAACCTCACCCTCTGCAAACTCAGCCTTAACCTCACCCTCTGCAAACTCAGCCATAACCTCACCCCTGCAACCTCACCCTTAACCTCACCCTCTGCAAACCCAGCCTTAACCTCACCCTTAACCTCACCCTCTGCAAACTCAGCCTTAACCTCACCCTTAACCTCACCCTCTGCAAACTCAGCCTTAACCTCACCCTTAACCTCACCCTCTGCAAACTCAGCCATAACCTCACCCTTAACCTCACCCTCTGCAAACTCAGCCATAATCCCACCCTTTGTAACCTCAGCCTTAACCTGACCATTAACCTCACCCTCTGCAAACTCAGCCTTAACCTCACCCTCTGAAATCTTACCCTTACCTCACCCTTTGCAACCTCAGCCTTAAACTCACCCTTAACCTCACCCTCTGTAAACTCAGCGTTAACCCCACCCTCTGCAACCTCACCCTCTGCAACCTCACCCTTAATATGCCCCTCTGCAAACTCAGCCTTAACCTCACCATCTGCAAACTCACCCTTAACCTCACCCTCTGCAATCTTACCTCTTGAAATCCCTTCTCTCGCCTCCCGCGCGTCAGATTCAAAGTTTCGCAGCGTTTCTTTTGAGCGGTTTCGGGTCCGAGTCGAGAGTAAGCGCAGAGGTAATTGACGATGTCGTGCAGCGAGGCGACGATGGAACAGTGCTTCTGGAGAGCTGAGGTAGTCTCCTGGTACAAGGCGGACGGAGTTGTCGGTGATTATAAGGCTACAGTCCGAGACAAGACTCGATTGCACGGATTTCAAGGACCATTGTTAGTGTATTATGTTTCTTATTTATTATTACTGTCGAGAGCAAAAACTATAATATTCTAAGAAAAGTAATAGCTATACGCATCGCGAAATACGCAAAGCACATTTTGTATGCGATAATATTGTAGATATATCTTCATGGACCCCATATAAGTATTACATATGTATATCAATTATTATATAAGTATTACATATGTATATCAATTATTATATAAGTATTACATATGTCTATCAATTATTATATAAGTATTACATATGTATATCAATTATTATATAAGTATTACATATGTCTATCAATTATTATATAAGTATTACATATGTCTATCAATTATTATATAAGTATTACATATGTATATCAATTATTATATAAGTATTACATATGTATATCAATTATTATATAAGTATTACATATGTATATCAATTATTATATAAGTATTACATATGTCTATCAATTATTATATAAGTATTACATATGTATATCAATTATTATATAAATATTACATATGTATATCAATTATTATATAAGTATTACATATGTCTATCAATTATTATATAAGTATTACATATGTATATCAATTATTATATAAGTATTACATATGTATATCAATTATTATATAAGTATTACATATGTATATCAATTATTATATAAGTATTACATATGTATATCAATTATTATATAAGTATTACATATCATTACAGGTACAATTTACTACGATAATTTCTATTGAAATTATTTATGAATTAGTTCAATTTGTTATTTTATTCTCGCTTTTTTATTCATTACGCATTAAAAACTTCAAAGCGTCCGAATTTAAATAATAGAGCATCGCAAACAATATATTTAGAATGAAATCTCGCCGGCGGTCAAGCGAATTCAAGTTCCTTCGTGTACTGACCACGTCGGAGAGTTTCTTGTAGAGTTTCAGCACGTGCTTGTAGTGCGGAAGGTACCAAATGTTAACGACGTGCTGTCCGTTGCTGGACAAGACGAGTCGAGGGAGTTTCTTGAGTTTCCTGAGGTGACGACGGCCATTGGTTAGTGAATCTATTGAATTGCAATTTACGAACGCATTCGTGTTATTGTTTACGGTAAATAACAATAATAGTAAATAGATGGTCGAGAGAGACACGTAATAGAATAAATCTATTGTATTCTTATAACGTAAACTGGATAATTAAAACATTAGACAGAGGTGAAAAATGTACATATTTAATTAGGATTCGTACAGAATATACGATGAAAATAACCTCGCATCTGAGACCAGTTCAATAGGAGTAATTTCAGTTTTATCAGTTGATGAGCCAATCATGAAATATGTGTCCCTTATAAAAGAATAAATATTTATTCGAATGAAATCAAATAATTACAGGAATTTAATATTTATAGTAAAAGAATTCAAATAGAAAATTTATAGAGAAATTCATAAGAATTAAGTATTAATTTATAATTAAAATAATAAATATTATTCACAAAATTGAAATTGAAATTAAATTGATTTCACATTTCCATATATAATAGTAGATGAAAGGAAACACAACGATGAAAAGAAACATTGCAACCTATTTACACTCAATTGAATCCGTCAAAGTAAAACACTCACCTGACACTCGGGTAGCTGTTTAGTAAATTCAACATGCTGTTGTAGTAGGAAATCAACTGGCTCCTTAAACTCACTTGACTTATTCTGACGAAGAAATTGTTGCAGAACGAGTTCACCAGTTTACTGGAAACAAACGAAAGTTCACAATATAGAGTTATAGAAGTATTTGTTATAGAGTTATAGAAGTATTTGTTATAGAGTTATAGAAGTATTTGTTATAGAGTTATAGAAGTATTTGTTATAGGAGTTATAGAAGTATACGGAGTTACACAATGGAGATCTCAAAGACACCGGGTGATATTTACCATTTCTCTCTCATCATAGCTTTGTCATTTGAGAGGGAAATGCCCATTTTCTTCTTTTTCTCAGAAAATTCTACCAGCATTTGATCTCTGTACAACATCTAGTGAATACAGAATTGCGTTCGTGAAACGATATATCATTAAATATGATGGATCCATTAGTGTCTAAAATTGAAAATAACCTTTTCGCGTTGCAGTGAAACAAACGCCTCTTTACAAAGACACTTGGAAGTATTCATGGAGTTAATCATTCGCGAGGTCAGCGACATATTGGAAGATAGCTTTGAAGATGTGTCTTTAATTTCTTTAGCATTAATTCTACAATTGTACACATTTTTGAATCTTTATTATTTACAATTTAAATCACTATTTACTAATTACAAATACTAACATAAATTATTGAAAACAATTAAAATAACTATATATAGTTATTTTCTATAGTTATGAGTTATATTATTATTTGTATATGGTATTTATATTATAGGATAGATAGAATGACTTATAATAGTTAATAATGTACAAAGGGTATCAAGTTTACATATTAGTATTGATATTTTATAAATCAATTATTATAATAGAGAGTATTCAAATAATCTATATTTAGAATTGGAAACTCATCGAGACCAAAGTTCATAATAGAATGTAACATCAGAAGTATATAAATCTGCTACATTAAATATTAATAAATTAATTATTTATAATCTATTCACATTATACTGTTAAATAAATATTGACGTATGATTGAATTATACGTTTCTGGTTAGATTTTAGTAAAAACAAACAGATAACAAATTATTAACAATACAATAGCTGTTGTTCGATTACAGTCTAAATGGCCTAGATGTTGCGAATGAGCAAGCCGCCAACCCGAGTTGTTCAAACTCCTTCTGAGGTTGGCAGACGTTCATCTGCTGGACAATGGCGAGAACGGCGTTCTTGTGGACAACCTGGGTCATCAACGATACCTCCAGGGCAGTCAAGGCCTCCGTGGTCAGACACTAGGGGAACGCCGGGGTTAGGGTTACCGGGAGTGTTGGGCTAGGACAATTTGCGATTAGTCGTGTTGGGTTCGAACAATGGACAGGGCATAGAATTGATTTGATAGAATTTGATTTGGTAGTAGAGGTCGTGGGGTTGGGTGTGTAGTTTCGACATAGGCTGGATTCTAGAGGGGTGGTAAGGATAGGGGTAGGATGTATAGAGTGGTTAATGGGTACGAATGTAGATGTTATGGTATGGATAATCTTCTATAATAATATAATACGAGTTCAGAAAATCCCTACGATAGCCCTACGACTTCGATATCGAAGATTTCGCGGCCAAATTTTTTGACGACCCGCCGTCGCATAGCCCACGTATTCGGGCAAATTTTTAGATTTTTAAAAAATTTATTTCCCCCGAAAAAATGTCTTTTACCCACTTTCTAGCCTTCGTGGGCGTCGTTAGCCCGGGGCATTTTATATAACGTTGGGAGATAGCGAACTCGGCGAGTTTCGAAGTTAACCCTTTTTCGAAAAAACCACGTATACCCCGAAATCCGTAAGAGCAACGGGGTACCGAGTTTTAAAATTTTTATATCGGTTTACTTAATACTTAATCGACGCTTAACTAATAAAATACTAAAATCTTTATCGAGACCTTTTCGAAAATTCTAAGACGGTAACCTCCTTCTCGGCGGGGTATTTAACGCGGGGGGATGGGAAAAAGTCGAAAATAATTTTATTAGTATAATAAATTAAGTATTCGAAAATACGGTTTTCGAATAAAATTCGGTTTTTTCTAATATTTTCCCCCGACCTCCACGGGCCGAAGAGAAATATAATAGCGTCTAAAAAAAACGGGAAAATCGAATATTAGTATAATAAATTAAGTATTCGAAATTTTCTATAGCCTGGATAGTACTCCGAAAGTTTAGAAAATTTGCGTCCCGGTAGATACGGGTAGCGGCTACGACTTAGGATCTCTATATTTTTGGATTAAGTTTCCGTTAGTACGGTAATACCGATCTAATTATACTTATCTAGCCTATTCTAAGCGCTATTATATAAGCGGCTGATATCATACTCCAGACGGAAATTAACGGTTTTATTTCGCGTGCGTTACTTACTCGATAGTTTATCGGCGAGTACTCGATAACGGGTGGGTATTATTAAAATCGGAATACGGATTCTGAATCCTCGCCCCTAAATCTATAAGATAGCTATTCTAGATTATCGAATTTATCGATTTATAAAAAAAAGTATAAAAACCCCCGCGAACGAGTATAATGTAAACTTTTATTTATTTGAACGTTTCATATTTTCCATCGTACAATGTACGACGTACATCCAGGCGTATGTAAATCTTATTCTCGATCTAGGTCAATTAATCTAGCATCGCGATGACTCATTTTATGAATCAAATGTATAATCTAGATGCGTACGCCGTACGCATCTCGATATATGCCTATACGTATATACCGTATATAGTTGGTATATATATCTATAGATCTATATATATATATTTATACTTATATATATACATATATATATAAGTATAAATATGTATAAATATGTATATATAAATATATAGATATATACATATATATATTATATATATATATATATATATATATATATATATACATATGTTTACATATTTATATATTATATATTTATAATATACTATCGTATATTAGATACATATTTATTATATATAATAACTATATAGATATTAATAATATAGAATCATATACTATATATTGTATATAGCTTATATTTTATATATAGCTTTATTTTATTTACATTGGTAAATTTAACTATATATACATATTTGTATAGTTATAATATATATATCAAGTATTTATATAATATAATATATTATATATATTATTATATATTTAAGTTGTGGATTAATATATATATAAGTATATTTATTATATATACTAATAGTATTGCGTTATATAGTATATAGCTTATATTTTATATATATATTTATATAGCTTTGCATAGCTTTATATATCATTCTATTATTAGATTCGAAATTACAACACGTGTTTTAAAATATGTATAGGATTTAATGAACACGTTGGTTTCTCGGCGATTAAAGCCGACTCGAATAAGTTTATTAAAAATGAATAACGTATTCGGAATCCATATCTTAAAATCTATAAGATGGCTATTTTCATAATCTAAAAAAAGAATATTTGTGTTTCCTCAAAAAAGTTCATACTTGACAGTCAATTTTAAAAATGTCTCCTCTCACCTCGGCTTTCGCGCTCGATTTCTCACCCAATATTTAATATTTACCTTAGAAATTTAAACCTAGCGATAGATAATTGATAAAGCTACAAATTCTTTATATATATTTATATTCGATAAATCAATTTTTAGTACCGTAAATAAGTAGTAAAGTTGAAAAATTACTTTTTTCGATTTTACATATTTAGAAACGATTTTAGGGTATTAATTTAATTATTTTTGAAAATATCTAAATCCTATGTCTTAGAGTTCGACAGTATCTTACGTTAACTACAGCGATATCGATATTTCTTATAATAAGTTTCGAGATAATCGAGGTTATATTTTTAGAAATGTTTCAAAATCGAAATTCGAGAGTCTCGATTAAATCGATGAGTCACGCATTTCGATGAATCACGCAGCGCTCTCAATATCTATACACGTATATAGGAAAGTATAGGCTATACTATGATATAGTTATCTTGAATATGTATTTAAATGTATGTATACTATGATATTAACCCCAGCATATTGTATATATGAAATGCACTAGGCTATACTATTCTCACATAACCTCCAACATGCATTCCTTATGAACTGCACTAGGCTTTAATACCTTAATATAACCCACTAGCATTCAATATGTAACTATAATTCATTACTATGATGTTAAAGAGTGAAGTGTGGCTATCCACTGTACTAAATTACCAAAGCCTTATATAATATAATATAATATCATATAATATATAATACATAAGCAAGGTTTGCTATATAACTACGTAATATATAAATATATTTGGTATTTATAAATATTTACACATACGTATATAACTAAGTAAACTAACTAGAAAATGACATAGATTAATATAACTAATTATTGTATAATTTTATATAGTTTTACATATCATTCTATTATTAGATTCGAAATTACAACATGTGTTTTAAAATATAAGTACAGGATTTAATGAACACGTTGGTATCTCTGCGATTAAAGACGACTCGAATGAGATTAATAAAAATTAATAACGAATTCGGAATATAAACCCCAAAAGCTATTAGATTGCTATTTCTATAATTTATAAAAATAATATTTTTGTTTCCTCAAAAAAGTTCATATAAGAACTTTTTCACGGTCAAGTAAACTTGACCGCGAATTTTAAAAAGATCTCCGTTCTCCTCGGCTCTCGCGCTCGATTTTTCGACTAATATACTATATTTTCTTTAGAAACTTATACCTATATATAGACAATTGATAGAGCTACAAATACTTCATATATATTTATATTGCATAAATCAGTTTTTAGTACCGTAAATAGGAGGTAAAGTTGAAAAATCACTTTTTTAGATTTTACATTTTTGAAACCAATTTTCGGGTATTAATTTAATTATTTTTGAAAATATCTATATCCTATGTCTTAGAGTTTGACTGTATCTTACTTTTCTTATATCGATATCGATATTTATTTTAATATATTTAGAGATAATACACGTTATATTTTTAGAAATTTTTCGAAATCGAAATTCGAGTATCTTGAGTAAATCGATGAATCACGCATTTCCATGAATCACGCAGCGCTTTCAATCTTTATATACGTATATAGGAAGGTATAGGCGAAACTGTTAATGTATGTATTGTATAGTACTGCTATATCGTCATAATATGATATATTAACTGCACTATAACGCTATACTATAACATTACTCCCATCATATTGTATCGGGTTCGTTTTTTTGTTTGGTTCTGTGAGGGTTTTCTTTGAATAAGTTAATATAAATTTGACGCCAGGTTAAGTTCATATTCTATAATTATAATGTTTGGGTTACTGTTTTGCTTTGAGTTTGTTTTTAGGTTAGGATTTGAGTTTGTATTTTTGTTTTTTATGTAGTTTTTTTTTAATAAAATAATATAAATTAAATATTTAACTATGTTCGTATATTAAAATTATAATATTTAAGTTTGCGGTTGGGTTTGGTTCTATGTGGATTTTGTTTAGAATATATTGAAATAAAGTTGATGTCGGACTATATTCATAAACAATAATTATAATGTATATGTTTGGATTTAGGTTTAGTCCCGTGTGGGTTTTTCTTTAAATAAATTAAATACATTAACACTAATAATCAAATTACGGGTACACAACTACACTAATGAACTCAATATATAATCGTTAGTGTGTTACGTATAATATATATTATACGATGCAAGGTTTCCGACTGCGTATTGGCATGGTTCCGAGTTGGTTTTTTAAAATAAATTTATTAAATTTGATGCTAGGGTATACTCATATACTGCAATATTTGCATTTAAGTTTTTCAATTGGTATATATAGATTTTTATATATATATGTTTTTTTAAAATAAATTTAAATAAATTTAATGTTCATCGTCGTATAATATAACGAGCATATCATATTATTTTATTTACGTAATAAATATGTTATATTATATCGATTTCCGATTTGGTTCGCGTAAATTATCGCGTTATTAAATACATTATATACATCCTCAGATTTGTAATATATATAAATTTATACGCAGAAATTAATAGTTTAATTATTGATTGCATTCGCAATGTCTTGCGCTTGTTGTATATAATACAAATCAGATGAAAGGTAAACTAATTTGAGAGTACTTTAGATGAATAGAGTATGAATTAGACAATGGACTAGAAGAGAATAGAAGTGTCGATTACGAAGTATTCAGATCAATTATGATAATTATACTTATTATAATTAGTTTCATAATTAAACTAATTATAATTAGTTTCATAATATTTTATATAATATCCAATATATTATAAACTGTGTGAAGCAATAAAAGTATCAGAATAACAGTAGTTTATATAACAGGTGTTATTAAAAGTAATTGTATTAACATCTATGATGTTCTCCCTGGTTCGGAAGTTCAATTTGCTGATGTGGATGTTGTCAATTTCGCTGATTGCCAAAGACAAACTTTGCGGGATATACCTATTAATAGACGGTGAACAAAATTAGAAATTTGACTAAATAATATTATTTTTTTATAGTTATCGTTTTAAGAATTTTAAGTCACTTGTCTTAATGAGATACAAATTATAGAAAAATGGTAAATACTAATCAATAGTCTATGTGGTATTTAACATTGACAATATATATTATAAAAATTGTAAAAGAATGATTAAAATTAATAGAAATCTATAACGAGAGAAAAAAGATAGAACAAGTGATAAGTTTTACCAATTGATAATATTAATGAATACAAGGTATATAAGGAATGTATATAAGGAAGTTATATAAGGAAGTTATATAATGAAGTTAGATAAGGAAGTTATATAAGGAAGTTATATAATGAAGTTATATAAGGAATGTATATAAGGAAGTTATATAATGAAGTTATATAAGGAAGTTATATAATGAAGTTATATAAGGAAGTTATATAAGGAAGTTATATAAGGAATGTATATAAGGAAGGTATATAAGGAAGTTATATAAGGAAGTTATATAATGAAGTTATATAATGAAGTTATATAAGGAAGGTATATAAGGAAGTTATATAATGAAGTTATATAAGGAAGGTATATAAGGAAGGTATATAAGGAAGTTATATAAGGAAGGTATATAATGAAGTTATATAAGGAAGGTATATAAGGAAGGTATATAAGGAAGATATATAAGGAAGGTATATAAGGAAGGTATATAAGGAAGGTATATAAGGAAGTTATATAAGGTAGTTTGATAATAAACAATTGATGATTGTGAGTAGAATATATTAAAGAAACAGTAGATCATTAAAAAGTTATAAAAACTATGAGGCAATTAAAGTAATTAAAAGTAATAAAAATCTATATAAATCTATATAATATTAGTTATCAAATAAATCAAACAAATGTAATAAAAGGTAATTATAATTTATAAAAATGGATAAAAAAACTATAAAGTGATTAAATAGAAAAAGTAATGATTAGAATTTATAATGATGATTAAAAGTAATAAAAAAATGATTAAAAAAAGAAAAGTTATTACAAAAGTGAATAAAAGTAATAAAAATGTACAATTTTTAAAAATACATTAAAAATAGTAAAAGGAAACCACAAAAAATGGTTAAAATTCTCAAACTTGTCAAGGCAGGTGAAATCATTTTCATTGGTGGCGTGAACAGATTGATTCTGTTGGTAACCATCTTCCGTATCTGTAGTGTTTACTGAATTTGTAAGACAATGGTGTAAGTTACAGTGTTAATTATTAATGAATTGTTTCATAATTACATAAAACAACAACTATATTTCGACTACTATTCACTACTATAATTCATTCAACAAAGGAAATGACTCACACCAAAGTGACTCATTAATAAACTTACCATTATCGGTTTGTCTCTCTGAAAATATTTCATAATCGAGATCATTTAAATAAGAATTACGTTAAAGATAGTTAATAATAATTATATTGAATGCAGGGCACGGGAATATCTAAGAATACAAATTTAGAATTTATTATTTAAATATTAAAATTTTAAAAAATGTTAAGAAAAATTTAGTAAATGGGAAAAAAGTAAATGGTAATAGAGTAAATGGGAACAGAGTAAATGGGAACAGAGTAAATGGGAACAGAGTAAATAGGAACAAAGTAAATGGGAACAAAGTAAATGGGAACAGAGTAAATGGGAATAGAGTAAATGGGAACAGAGTAAATGGGAACAGAGTAAATGGGAACAGAGTAAATGGGAACAGAGTAAATAGGAACAAAGTAAATGGGAACAAAGTAAATGGGAACAGAGTAAATGGGAATAGAGTAAATGGGAATAGAGTAAATGGGAATAGAGTAAATGGGAACAGAGTAAATGGGAACAGAGTAAATGGGAACAAAGTAAATGGAAACAGAGTAAATGGGAATAGAGTAAATGGGAATAGAGTAAATGGGAATAGAGTAAATGTGAACAGAGTAAATGGGAACAGAGTAAATGGGAACAGAGTAAATAGGAACAAAGTAAATGGGAACAAAGTAAATGGGAATAGAGTAAATGGGAACAAAGTAAATGGGAACAAAGTAAATGGGAACAGAGTAAATGGGAATAGAGTAAATGGGAACAGAGTAAATGGGAATAGAGTAAATGGGAACAGAGTAAATGGGAACAGAGTAAATAGGAACAGAGTAAATGGGAATAGAGTAAATGGTAATAGAGTAAATGGGAATAGAGTAAATGGGAACAGAGTAAATGGGAACAGAGTAAATGGGAACAAAGTAAATGGTAATAGAGTAAATGGGAACAGAGTAAATGGGAACAGAGTAAATGGGAACAAAGTAAATGGGAATAGAGTAAATGGGAATAGAGTAAATGGGAACAGAGTAAATGGGAACAGAGTAAATGGGAACAAAGTAAATGGGAACAAAGTAAATGGGAACAGAGTAAATGGGAATAGAGTAAATGGTAATAGAGTAAATGGGAACAGAGTAAATGGGAACAGAGTAAATGGGAACAAAGTAAATGGGAATAGAGTAAATGGGAATAGAGTAAATGGGAACAGAGTAAATGGGAACAAAGTAAATGGGAAATGATTACAAAAGTAAATGGAATTAAAAGAGTATCTTGTAACCATCTGATTGTTTGTTGATCAGCGGAATATTTCGACTATGAGTTCCGTCGAAGTCAATAAATCTCAAGTAAAGATGAAAGTCATCGAACTGCAACTCTGACATTTGTTTCTTGTAGATCTAGCAAATGAAATAAAAATGAAATACAAATGAAATACAAATGAAATGTAAATGAAATATGAAGATAAAAACATAAATATTTATGGACGTTAAAATTATTTATTATAAAAATTGTAGTAAAAGATAATATCGATACATATAAGTACTCAGTATATTGAGTACTCAGTATATTGATTACTCAGTATATTGAGTACTCAGTATATTGAGTACTTAGTATATTGAGTACTCAGTATATTGAGTACTCAGTATATTGAGTACTCAGTATATTGAGTACTCAGTATATTGAGTACTTAGTATATTGAGTACTCAGTATATTGAGTACTCAGTATATTGAGTACTCAGTATATTGAGTACTCAGTATATTGAGTACTCAGTATATTGAGTACTCAGTATATTGAGTACTCAGTATATTAAGTAATTATAATATCTCTGCTTTAAGATCTTCTCAATAGTACTGTAGACACTAGTCACCATTAAAAGATAGATTCAATTTAATATCAAGATTAACCTTAGCAAGAATTGCAGATTCAACTGCTGTACAAATCAGACGATGCCTTAATGTTATCATCTGATGTAGGTTAGGAAGTAGGTGTAGGTGTAGGTGTAGGTTAAGAGTTAGGTGTAGGGGTAGGTGTTAGTGTAGGTGTAGGTTTAGGTATATATGTAAGTGTTAGTGTAGGTGTAGGTGTTAGTGTAGGTCTAGGTGTTAGTGTAGGTGTAGGTGTTAGTGTAGGTGTAGGTGTAGGTGTAGGTGAGGTGTTAGTGTAGGTGTAGGTGTAGGTGTTAGTGTAGGTGTAGGTGTAGGTGTTAGTGTAGGTGTTAGTGTAGGTGTAGGTGTAGGTGTAGGTGTAGGTGTTAGTGTAGGTGTAGGTGTTAGTGTAGGTGTAGGTGTTAGTGTAGGTGTAGGTGTAGGTGTAGGTGTTAGTGTAGGTGTAGGTGTTAGTGTAGGCGTAGGTGAGGTGTTAGTGTATGTGTAGGTGTAGGTGTAGGTATTAGTGTAGGTGTAGGTGTTAGTGTAGGTGTAGGTGTAGGTGTTAGTGTAGGTGTAGGTGTTAGTGTAGGTATAGGTGTAGGTGTAGGTATATATATAAGTGTTAGTGTAGGTGTAGGTGTAGATATAGATGTAGGTGTTAGTGTAGGTATATGTGTAGGTTTAGGTGTAGGTTAGAAGGTAGGTGT
>OZ038313.1:41128056-41138056 GCA_964035775.1 Osedax frankpressi
AGAAGGAGCGAGGGAAGGAGGGAGGAAGAGGGAGGAAGAGAGAGGGGAGAAGGAGGAAGAGGGAGGAAGAGGGAGGAAGGAGGAAGAGGAATGACTTACCAAGAACCCGTGATCCAGAATTTCATTAACACGACTAGCTATACACAGAGTTGGGTGGAATTCAAAGATAAAGACAGGTTTCAACGCAGCTCTGTGACGTGACATCAAGTGATTAAATTACATCAGGAGTTGCGATGTTACAATCGAGGTCAGATTTACTTTAACATTCACTACTCAGTTAAACAAACATTAAATCTAATAAAACTCAATTCGCACACAAATTCATATTTAACTCTTTTATTTACAAATCAATCGACTACAATCTATTCGTTGGTAATTTTGATCTAATTCTCTATTAAAATACACCTTTTACTGAATACCAACAACGTAATATCTGAAAAACTGAGAAATGAGAGTGGAATTAATTCATTTTAGTTGTAATTATAAATTCCTCATTAATATCTTAACTATGCAAATAATTAAAGAACTTTAAAGATCCGATTAAAGGCTCCAAGAGAATTAGAAATTTAAATTCACGTGAATATGAATTGCCTTCATTATGTTTGAACCTGCTGTTATTGATTAATATCGGTTTTATCTCTTTAATGGGTTCCGGTATTCCAAACATTGTTCCATTAGATCCGCTGTTGATCACTTTGTTATAATCCCTTTGTTCTTGTATCTATTAAGAGGAAATGTTTAATAATTTACTAATTTAGCAAGTAAACTTATAATTAAATATAATTAAAACTTTATTAAAGAAGAAATAATATTAATTATTAATCGACATCTTGGATTGAATTGGAGAGAATTAAGTTGCCAGTCACCTGCCTGTCAAGTAAAGTTTTGACAATCAATTTCGTCGTCAGTAGATTCGAACAGTGCAGTTTGTAGCTTCGCGAAAAGTACGTCGATTGAAAGTCGTAGCTCGGACGCAAATGAATCAAATCGGTGATCACCTGGAAATCAAACGAACGCCGACGTTACATAATACATCGTATCGCATGAACTGCTCGCAATAGAACTTCTATAGGTGTACGAGATAGCAACGCCGCCGTTTACAATCGTTATTAATAATCTATCGTCGACCTGTTCAACTAGATGCGAACCTGCGCGAGTTTTCGCTTCTCCTCTTTATCGAAGACGTGGTGGTAAGCTTCGAGGTAACAGTCCAAGAGCTGAGAGAATAGATCCTTATTAATACGTACATCGAGATGCTACTCGACCAATTTAACAACGCAGGAGGTAAATTAATAATAGGACGCTTATTACTAATTATTAATATCAATTTGAACAATATTTGCATTCGATTGCGCAAAGAATAATATAACACCTCTTTCTTTGAATGCAGAAACGTGACTTCGTGTAACCAGATATCGTACAGAATTTGAAATCTATCCGTAGCTTTGGACGCAAACTCAACCATGTTGAAGTTAATGGAACTGGAAGGACAAGTCTGAGGGAACAAAGGGATAAATGAGAGTAGAACGTATTTAATAATCTAATTATATATAAATAATATATATTTTATATATGTTTATGATATTATATTTATATAATATTATATAATATTATATAATATATTATATAATATTATATAATATAATATTATATTTATGAACATAATAATATAAATACTATTTATATATGTATGCATTGTAAAGCCAGACTATATTGAATTCAAGATATCCTGATATTATCAATACCCGATATTCAGGAATGTAAACAATGCGTCAACGATTACGTCACAAACGTCTTTGACCGTGGCGCAGATGTGTTTGTCGATGTAATACGAAGCGATCACTTGAAGGTCATCGTCCAGTTGTTTGTAATCGTCCAGGGCAACGTCGTACATTACGTACAATCCTATACGATGGAAGAGATTTCTTTAGAATTCGTATATATACTAAATATACACGATCTAATGGAAATCAAGGATAATTACAATAATGATAATTATGAACTAAAATGTTTATGTAAAAAAACAAGAATTATAAATATTATTATTTGATCTGTTATATTATCAGGTCTCATTTGGATTATTAATGGGTTTTATTAGAGTGTTATTAGAGTATTTTTAAGGTATTATTAGAGTGTTATTAGAGTGTTTTTAGGGTGTTATTAGAGTGTTATTAGACTGTTTTTAGGGTATTATTAGAGTGTTATTAGAGTGTTTATTGATTGTTTTAGAGTGTTATTAGAGTGTTATTAGAGTGTTATTAGAGTATTATTAAAGTGTTATTGGGTGTAATTGGGTGTTATCGGGTGTTATTGGATGTTATTGGGTGTTATTGGGTGTTATTAGAGTGTTATTAGATTATTATTAGAGTGTTATTAGAGTATTTTAGAGTATTATTAAAGTGTTATTGGGTGTAATTGGGTGTTATTAGAGTATTATTAGACTATTATTAGAGTGTTATTAGAGTGTTTTTAAAGTATTATTAAAGAGTTATTGGGTGTTATTGGATGTTACTGGGTGTTATTGGGTGTTATTGAATGTTATTGGGTATTATTAAAGTGTTATTGGGTGTTATTAGTGTGTTACTGGGTGTTATTGGGTGTTATTGGGTGTTATTGGGTATTATTAGAGTGTTATTAGAGTATTATTAAAGTGTTATTGGGTGTTATTAGAGTGTTATTGGATGTTATTGGGTATTATATGATGTTATTGGGTATTATTGGATATTAATGGGTGTTATTGGGTGTTACTGGGTGTTATTGGGTATTATCGGGTGTTATTAGAGTGTCATTAGAGTATTATTTGAGTGTTATTAGAGTATTATTAGAGTGTTATTAGAGTGTTTTTAGAGTATTATTAAAGTGTTATTAAATTATTATTAGAGTGTTATTAGAGTGTTTTTAGAGTAGTATTAAAGTGTTATTGGGTGTAATTGGGTGTTATCGGGTTTTATTGGGTGTTATCGGGTGTTATTGGATGTTATTGGGTATTACTGGGTGTTATTGGGTATAATCGGGTGTTATTAGAGTATTATTAGAGTGTTATTAGAGTGATTTTAGAATGTTATTAGAGTGTTTTTAGAGTGTTATTAAAGTGTTATTAGATTATTATTAGAGTGTTTTTAGAGTATTATTAAAGTGTTATTGGGTGTAATTGGGTGTTATCGGGTTTTATTGGGTGTTATCGGGTGTTATTGGATGTTATTGGGTATTACTGGGTGTTATTGGGTATAATCGGGTGTTATTAGAGTATTATTAGAGTGTTATTAGAGTATTATTAGAGTGTTATTAGAGTGTTTTTAGAGTATTATTAAAGTGTTATTAGAGTGTTTTTAGAGTATTATTAAAGTGTTATTGGGTGTTATCGGATATTAATGGGTGTTATCGGGTGTTATTGGGTGTTATTGGGTATTATTAGAGTATTATTAGAGTGTTATTAGAGTATTATTAAAGTGTTATTAGGTATTATTAGAGTGTTATTGGATGTTATTGGGTGTTACTGGGTGTTATTGAATGTTATTGGGTGTTATTAGAGTATTATTAGAGTGTTAGAGTATTATTAAAGTGTTATTGGGTGTTATTAGAGTGTTATTGGATGTTATTGGGTATTATAGGATGTTATTGGGTGTTATTGGATATTAATGGATGTTATTGGGTGTTATTGGATGTTATCGGGTGTTATTGGATGTTATTGGGTGTTACTGGGTGTTATTGGATGTTATTGGGTGTTAATGGGTGTTATTGGGTGTTATTGGGTGTTATTGGGTATTATTGGGTGTTATTGGGTGTTATTGGGTATTATTTGGTGTCATTAGAGTATTATTAGAGTGTTATTAGAGTATTATTAAAGTGTTATTGGGTGTAATTGGGTGTTATTGGGTGTTATTGGATATTAATGGGTGTTATTGGGTGTTATTGAGTGTTATTGGATGTTATTGGATATTATTAGAGTGTTATTGGGTGTTATTGAGTGTTATTGGGTGTTATTGGATGTTATTGGGTATTATTGGATGTCATTGGGTGTTATTGGGTGTAATTGGGTGTTATTGGGTATTATTAGAGTGTTATTAGAGTGTTATTAGAGTGTTTTTAGAGTGTTATTAGAGTGTTTTTAGAGTATTATTAAAGTGTTATTGGGTGTTATTGGGTGTTATTGGGTATTAGTGGATGTTATTGGGTGTTATTGGGTGTTATTGGATATTAATGGGTGTTATTGGGTGTTATTGGGTATTATTGGGTGTTATTGGGTGTTATCGGGTGTTATTAGATGTTATTGGATGTTATTGGATGTTATTGGGTATTATTAAAGTGTTATTGGGTGTTATTGGGTGTTATTGGGTGTTATCAGAGTGTTATTGGTTATTATTGGGTGTTATCGGGTATTATAGGGTGTTATTGGATGTTATTAGAGTGTTATTAGAGTGTTTTTAGAATATTATTAAAGTGTTATTGGGTGTTACTGGGTGTTATTGGGTGTTATTGGGTGTTATTGGATGTTATTGGATGTTATTGGGTGTTATTGGATGTTATTGGATGTTACTGGGTGTTATCGGGTGTTATAGTGTATTATTGGATGTTATTAGAGTGTTATTAGAGTGTTTTTAGAATATTATTAAAGTGTTATTGGGTGTTATTGGGTGTTATTGGGTGTTATTGGATGTTATTGGATGTTATTGGGTGTTATTGGATGTTATTGGATGTTACTGGGTGTTATCGGGTGTTATAGGGTATTATTGGATGTTATTAGAGTGTTATTAGAGTGTTTTTAGAATATTATTAAAATGTTATTGGGTGTTATTGGATGTTATTGGATGTTATTGGGTGTTATTGGATGTTATTGGATGTTACTGGGTGTTATCGGGTGTTATAGGGTATTATTGGATGTTATTAGAGTGTTATTGGGTGTTATTAGAGTATTATTAGAGTATTATTAAAGTGTTATTGGGTGTTATTGGATGTTATTAGAGTGTTATTGGGTGTTATTAGAGTATTATTAGAGTGTTATTGGGTGTTATAGGGTATTATTGGATGTTATTAGAGTGTTATTGGGTGTTATTAGAGTATTATTAGAGTATTATTAAAGTGTTATTGGATGTTATTGGGTGTTATTGGGTGTTATTGGGTGTTATTAAAGTGTTATTGGTTATTATTGGGTATTATCGGATGTTATCGGGTGTTATAGGGTGTTATTAGAGTGTTATTGAGTGTTATCAGAGTGTGATTTGACTATATAGTGGGATATCAGACAAGACCTCTTTGATCCTGTACGTGCATAAGTCCGTCTTGGTCGCAGGTGTAGAAATCGTCGTGGTTTTCGACTCCCGAATAATTGATGAACTTATTCTCGTTGATTCTGCAAACGACGAGGACATAAACATCCGGCGAAGTTGCCGAGAGAGAGATAAGTAAACTAGTGGTACCCACTTGTAGTTACGAGGAGAGTAGTGGATGTAGTTGTTGGTACCTAGTCCTTGTCCTCCGCCGATATTGCCGTCGACCAATCCGGTTCTGTGGTTCTGGGAACTGCGGTGAAATCTCTACTTAAGGAACTCGAATCTTAGTATCGGGATTCGGGGAATATTAAAACGGAAAGGCTCCGTAATGGATAGTTTCTGTGTTCAGGTAATTACATAATTACGAATGTCGCGTTAATTAATCAGCGTCGATAAACGATTTCTGAAATGATTTCCGACCTGCACTCCTTGACGGAACCAGCTTCCAAAGACAATCCTCCGTCGTATATCGTTATGGTACGTTCAACTGAACGGAAGTAGTTCAACATGCCCATAGCCTATAGACAATAGTCAATAGTCAATAACAATAGTCAATAGTCAATAGACAATAGTCAATAGTCAATAGACAATAGTTAATAGTCAATAGTCAATAGTCAATTGTCAATAGTCAATATTCAATAGATAATAGTCAATAGTCAATAGTCAATAGTCAATAATAATGTACAATCTCCATAACATCAATATGCGTCTAATTAAAAAAAACATTGCAAGCGATTAATTAAAATGTAAACATTTCTCTGTAGATCTTTGGTGCGAATAAATCTTAAAAGGTTGAATCCTTGGTAGGCTCCGCTGAATTGCGCCAATTCTCCTGTTTTTTCTTCTCCTTCGTCTAATCCTGCAAACAATCGCACCAGAACTAAACATATCCGCCAAATATAGCAAATGTTCAAATAAATATACAATTCATGTAGTAGTTTAAACAAGTTCAATCATAAGCTAAAGTTATTATAATTATTATGCAATTCTAATATTTAACTACAAATATAGGAATGGCCGGAAATGAATGAAATGCGTACTGAAATAACATTCAAAAGTATCTAAATCCAGTCCCTGAATCCCTAACTAAGACCTTATCACTTACCTAGCATGGCAATGGTCTGTTTGTAGTCGTAGGACGTATTATCCTTGCCTCCCTTCTTGCGGTGGCTAGTAATCGGGGACGGCTTCGGTTTCACGGCAGCCTTGACCTTTGACATCTCTTCTTCGTCAAGTTCGGCGAGCGCTACGTCGATATCGTCGCCTTGCCTACAAATGCGGCGTCGGAGTTGGGGGGAGAGAGCGCAGGAAGTGAAACTCGAAGTTTACGGTGAAATGGAAAACTCGGATCAAATAAAATTACGTAATCGCAATTATGTAGAGAAACAAGGAACATATAATAATATATCAACTAGACAGATAGACAGACAATGCATTGTTAGATATACCTACATCTATATACACTATAAACGCACAGGTGTGTACGTACGTACACACCTACACAACTAGATACTGGTGGACATATAGACAGGCAGACAAACAGAATATGTTGATTGACAGTCGCACAGAATACAGAATTACAAGTTTACAAACTTTGCGAAGAGCTCAGGATTGGTATAGAGATCCTTCCAGTATTCGCCAACTGTATAGGTCGTGGAGGTCGACAACGGATTCAAAGAAAGGTTTTTAGTCTTCTCCGGCGATTTCAGTGAAGACTCTTGCATCTTCAATGTTTCTAGTATTTTCTGTAACAAAACAAATTATTTATATATATACATTTATAAAAATATATATATTTATATAAATATATATGTAAATATATATATATATATATATATGTATATATATATATATATATATATATATATATAAATACATATATATATATTTATATATATAAACATATATATATATATACATATATATATATATATATATACATATATATATATATAAATATATATGTTGCATATTATAAAAGAAAGTATGACTAAGAAAGAAATATTAAGAAATCATTCTCTTATGTAACCCCCAAATACACTTTAGACTACAAACGTCTGCGTTTTTCGCCTGCACAAAATGTGAGAGGATACAAATCATCTGGTCTTTAGGTGTTGAGGTCTGCCGGAGTCGTACCAGTTGTTTGGTAAGTTGCATGTTGGGCTTGGGCTTCAGGCGGATAAACGGCAACCAGGTGGCGGTCTGCAGTAGGGCTCGCGAGGAGTGGCCCTCGCCCCACGTCATCTCGCCGGGCTGTGGGCGTGGCGGGAGCGAGGTTAGAGCGGGCGGGGTTTGTAGTGCGGCGGGTGTTTGCGGGTGTTTGCGGGTGTTTGCGGGTGTTTGCGGGTGTTTGCGGGTGAAAGGTGGTAGTCGGGGTGGTCGTCGTAAGAAAGGGCGTCCCGTTACATCTCGCCAGTCAGCCGAGCTGGAGGTAGCGAAGATGTAGTGGTGAGTAGAAATTAGTGGTATTTAGAATGGTACGCAAGGACTGGCTATATTTCCTGGTCAACTCAAGGTAGCGTGGTAGTGGAGGCGATGGGATAAGAAATGAATTAGTTTTGGAGTGGAAAACAGTTATGGGATAGGAAGGAATTGGAGAAGTAAGATCTTTAGTGGGGTTCGCGAGGAGGGACCTAAACAGCATATCGCATAGGATTTAATGCTAAACTGGAGTAGGGATGGTAAAGAGAGGATATCTGTAACAGTAGAGTTAGGATGGTGAGGAAGAGAGGAGATAAGTAAGAGTGAAATGTAAGAGGTAAGAATAAGAAAGGGAGGAGATTGATAACAAATATATATGAATCCCAACTACTATATTACAAGAGATTACAATGGAGATAATGGAAAAGCTGTTAATGGAGATAAGGGAAGAACTGATAATGGAGATAAGGGAAGAACTGATAATGGAAATAAGGGAAGAACTGATAATGGAGATAAGGGAAGAACTGATAATGGAGATAAGGGAAGAACTGATAATGGTGATAAGGGAAGAACTGATAATGGAGATAAGGGAAGAACTGATAATGGAGATAAGGGAAGAACTTATAATGGAGATAAGGGAAAAACTGATAATGGAGATAAGGGAATAACTGATAATGGAGATAAGGGAAGAACTGATAATGGAGATAAGGGAAGAACTGATAATGGAGATAAGGGAAGAACTGATAATGGAGATAAGGGAAGAACTGATAATGGAGATAAGGGAATAACTGATAATGGAGATAAGGGAAGAACTGATAATGGAGATAAGAGAAGAACTGATAATGGAGATAAGATAAGAACTGTACATATGTAACCGTAGATTCGACACGATTGTAAGTTTTAAAAGTACGTAAAGTTTCTGAGATAGCATGTTGAGATTTGAACTTTCGTTTGGCATTCGAATACAATACCACCTCCTCGGCTTCTACTTCCGGGTAGTTCTACATAAACAGGTACTGGATTAACTTGACAAGTTTTTTGTAATAATTATAGATTTAATAATAAATTAAATGATTGTAAGCGTTTCTTAATTTTAGTAAAAGTTATGTAATATAATTTCTTAAGCACCTCGAGATGTGTAGAAAGAAATTGTGAAATGTAGCAAATGTAAATATATTGATGTATTTATTATTCATATTATATTGTATACAGATGTTTATTATATTATATTTGTATCGATATTTAGTTCTTGATAACCGAGTGAGATTTTGGTTTAAATCACATTTTAGAATAAATCACATTTTAGAACTACATTCCATTGAATCATTAAATAACATCTCCATTCATAAAAACATGAATCCTAAGTTTTTATAAAAAACCAAATATGAAATCCTATGCGTGTAATATAAAGATACAAGGATATATCTGTATAGAATCTCATGCTGTCTATTCAAGTGGTGTTTGTTTATTTGAATCTCGAATGTTTACGTTATCGGGTAGCGACGGATTTACACCAGAAATTACGCGAAACCAAACAAATCTCTAGCGGATACGATGAACACCAACGCAGTCTATCTGGTACGCCTTCATCAGCGTGGTGAGACAGTCTTTGATCTCGCCGAGGTCCATTGTTACCTGGGGAACTTTATCGACTAGTTCTTCAAACTCTGCACGAGCAAAACGATGTTCGGGAAATTATGAATGCGAATAATATTAATATGAATTAATAATAAATTATAAACTAGGTGGAAATCTTATTTCACTTTAAGTTTTATACTTATTCGTACCCAAATGAACTATTGACCTCTAATTTAGTAAACAAACAGACGTGGCTCAATGATAACCTTCATTGGTACATATCTTTAGACCAATAATATGAGCAATACTTGAAGATTCCATGATAGATCTTATCATGGTATTACTAGATGGTTCTGGTAACTGTTTTAGAAGAATAATATAGTGTGGGGAGGGAGAGGGAGAGGGAGAGGGAGAGGGAGAGGGAGAGGGAGAGGGAGAGGGAGAGGGAGAGGGAGAGGGAGAGGGAGAGGGAGAGGGAGAGGGAGAGGGAGAGGGAGAGGGAGAGGGAGAGGGAGAGGGAGAGGGAGAGGGAGAGGGAGAGGGAGAGGGAGAGGAGAGAGAGAGAGAGAGAGAGAGAGAGAGAGAGAGAGAGAGAGAGAGAGAGAGAGAGAGAGGGAGAGGGAGAGGGAGAGGGAGAGGGAGATAGTGGGAGAGGGGGAGAAGGAGAGAGAGAGGGAGAGGGAGAGAGAGAGAGAGAGAGAGAGAGAGATAGAGGGAGATAGATGGAGGGA
>OZ038313.1:41148056-41154708 GCA_964035775.1 Osedax frankpressi
TATATATATTGGTAAGGGTCAACTTATTAAATGTTACATTTATAATTACTATCATAATAAGAACACTTTCATATTGAAATTATAAAACTAAGAATATTATGAAATTTGAAAATAATACATACCGATAAATTATTATTTATATCATATATTATATACTATATATATAAGGTTAAGTAACAATTTATTATTATTAATTTAAATTTATTTATTTTGTTTATAGCATCCATATAAGTAATCATGGGAACAGGTTCAAATCAGGGTTAAATATAATAAATAAACAATGGTTATGTAAATACAAAATTCTACGCAATGATTCATGGATATACTCGTCTTTGATTGGTCATTTTGGGTTAAGGTTGATATCGAAAATCTTAAAAATAATAATATAATTTACATAATCGCATTGATGAAATTTACTCAGATAAACCATATACATATTTAATATGAATAATAACTACGATATGAAAGAATCTGGTATAGATATGGAGTATGATACGAGTTTAGAAAATGTGCATTCAACAGAATCTAGTGAAAATTATTACGAATTACAGAGTAAACCAATAATTGTTACTAGGTGAGTATTCAGTTTAAGATACAATATTTACCTAGAATATGCTATTAAAATGAGTTACTTATATAATTAAATATAATATTTTACGTTTAACTCATTTGTCTAAAATTAATTTTAGATTAAACTTTAGTTTCAGTTTAAATGTTATTCTAAATTTATATTCTAAACTAACTTGTTATAGATATATCTGTAAATATTTAGTTACCTTACAAATTATAACTAAAATTTTTCAACAAAAGTCACTAATAATAATTATAATTGAATTCGATTACAGAAGATTATCAAAGGATGATTACATACTGTTTATAGGCAGATTATTTTTATATATATTATAGAAATATATATACGTAATTAGATTCATATGCTTTAATTAACTATAATAAATATACTATATAAATAAACTAATCTTGTAATAAAATATAATATAAATATCCATGAGCATGTTTAAAACAATCATGTTATAATAAATTTCAGTTAAAAATAGTTATTATAATTAAATCATTATTATTTTTCATTATTCATTTTTTTTTACAAATCAATTTATTATTATTATATTTATATTATAATTGAAAATCTTTGATTTCTATTTAAATATGCATTCGTATCTATGTAAAAACTGTTTGTCTTTTATTTTACATCTATTATAAAAATGATTAAATATTGAATGCAAAAATGTATATAAATACGAATGAAAATAATTTTAGTTTTAATATGTAATGTAATATGTCAATGCCCAACTAATCCTTATAAACATTTATTTATATCTTGCAAGCTATTTTATAATAATCTATTTACTGTGTATTCAGCAATTGTTAAATTTATATCGACGTCAGAAAACATTGTTCATTGGTTATATTTTTTACTCATCAATCTACTTTATTACACTACGCTTCTCCGCCGATCTATTTTCATACAAGTGTCGTAGGTAGAGTAATAAATTCTACTCTTATAAACTACTGAATAGAGTTTTTAAGTTGTTACTCATCCGAGAGATATAACCTATTAGTAATTGTACTTTAAGTTATATTATAGTATTAATTTGTTACCGATAAGAGATTACATTAAACATGGGGATATAATAGTTTTGTACAAATTGTGTATTATAAATAAAATAAATTACCTAATGCTAAAATGAAATCACCTGAATAGCTTTCCAGGTATTAATTAATAAAATAACAAATTAATAACAAATTAATTATGTATATATTTAAATTTTGTATAAAATATAATACAACCTATCCATTAATCTTATTTTGGTATTTGAAACAATATATTTGAGTTTAGGTTAGCTTCTAGTAGAGTAGAGTTACTTAGCAACAGGTGTCTGTAGCTATTTGAGTACAGTAGTGTGAAGTAGTGAAGTAGTATTGATAAGTAGTGAACTTTTAGACATATCATTCGATTTATAAATTTGAAGAACAATAGAAGAAAACAATAGAGTATTATAAAATAACAATAGCATACAATAACCTATAATAGAATATGTTCTCATATATGAAAAATGATATATTTATTATTTATTTATTTACAACTTATGCAATATTCTTTGTAAATATGTTATTTACATTGTTTGTTTAAAGTCTACTTTATATTAATTCAGGGGTTACTACATTTTCTAATTTGCTTACTAATTTAAATAATATACCATACATTTATATACATTTATATATGCAAATCACTATACACTTTTCAAAGATTTTTATAATTTACATGTACAATATACATAGACATATTATAGACATTGTATAGATATTTTAAAAAATTAATATATGATTTTAATTTATTAAAAAAATAGTGTATATATATATTTTTTGATATATTAATATTATAAATAATACATCATCACTAAATATATATTTGTTTATTATATGTTCTATTAAATTTTTTATTAACTTCATATGATTTTGTTCTATCTTGAATTTTGTAATGAATTTCATTAGAAAATATTATAAATTTTCATTTAAATTTTATAACTTAAAATATAAATAATTAAGTTTTAAGATAATATAACATACCTTATTTTATTATTTAGTAGGTAACATGTATTATATACTTTTATTATAATTATAGCATATCAATTTAAGTTCAAAATGATATTATTTATATTTATTTTAGGGGTTTATATCACTATACGTATTAGTATTATTAGCGATAATTAAAATTGATTTAAACGCTTTGAACTCAATCTAGGAGACGTGTCTCTACCGTACAACTTTCGAATGTATGCAGATGACTCACCAGTACTTCATAAACTAGTCTAGCCGTGTATATGGATAGATTATCACGTACCCTCGGTATGACTAATATTCTAAGATGTATGATACAATCTATTCTGGTCACCAAATAACTCATTCTCCCTAAAAACCACTTTAGAAGATCTAATCGTCTGTTTTAACAAGTTCTACTTATTTTTACATCAACATATTGATACATAAATTTGATTACTTGTAGTAATATTACCACCACTACTACTACAACTAATACTGCTACTACTACTACTACTACTACTACTACTACTACTACTACTACTACTACTATTACTACTGCTACTACTATTACTACTACTACTACTACTACTACTACTGCTACTACTATTGCTACTACTACTACTACTACTACTACTACTACTACTACTACTACTACAAGGTATTTGTAATCTATTATTAGTATACAATATAGTACAATACTATATACACATCGTTTAACATCGTTTAACATGTTTTACATTATTTGATAAATATTATAAATAATATTTATCAAACAATCTGTAATCAATTGTATTCGTAGATATTATATTCGAAGATAATGTTATTTGTAAATAATTATTACGCTCGTCGCTCGTCTAGTGAACGATTATTGCGAATGTTAAATACTAGTCGTATGACGATGACAAATGTCTAGTGGACGACGTCCACTGGACGTCGTCCACCTTTATGTTGCTTACTATTACGCCCCCTTTTTACGTTGCGTTATGCTCGACTACGCTCGTAACGCGAAGACCCTATTACGTAGCGTTATCTTTGTTTTTCTAGTGTTGAACATTACATATGATCTAATCGTGTCGATATTATGTGCAGTATAAATCATAAAGCGTATGCCATTGTATTATTATAATAGTCCATTATAATAACCCATTATGCAAAGTGTAAAAAATCCAAAATGTCAAGTGCAGACTATATTAATCGTAAATTAGCTTTAAAATTCAAGAAATTAGTAGACTATCCTAAATATCCGTAATATAATGTATATTGACAATATATTCATATATAACAAAAATAAAATAAACAAAATGTAATTCAAATCTATATCATTGTAATTGGAAATACATTCAAACTTTACAACTGATACTTAATATGTTTGTTGATAATATATAGAAATACATTTTTTAAAAAGTTTAAAATCCACAATTTAGTCCATTGTAATTATTTATGTTCATTATAACATCAGACAAGTTTCTCAAATATTAATTGATATTAGTTTGTTTATTTTATAACGCATTGTTTTATTATAAACTATTATATAATTGACACACTCGACAACAAAAATTGCATTCTATATTTATTTTATTATCTTATTCTTGATACTTTTATACTCATTATATTAATATTTTGCGAGTTATGAGCTATTTTATTTACCATAGTAAAAAAATGAAAAACACGTAAAATCTAGTGATTCCGATCAGCGTGTAACGTAAAAGTTATTGACGTTAAAAGAGTTAAAATGCGTGAACGTTACTTTTTATGTTAAAACTGTTCAGTGTACATTTTACACTGTACAGTTTTTAATTATATATAATTAGTAATTTAGTATTGAAATCATTCAGAATAATTTAATTTAATGGATATACCGCTATTTTAGAGTTATAATCTATTCGTATGTGTTGGTGGAATATCACCATATATATATATATATATATATATACATATATATATATATATATATATAAATATATATGTATATATATATATATATATACATATATACATATATATATATATATATATATATATATATATATATGTATGAGTTTCGGGAGTTAGCAATTTCTTTTATATGATTTGAGTAGTCACTTAATTAATACATCGTGTTCTACCACTCGAATTAATATAATACGAAATTATATAACTTTTGTGAAACCAGCAATTGACTATGTTTATGTATCATAAATCTATATCACATCTAATATATATAGTGGTATTATACTAATTTAAATATAATCTGAATTGCTTATGCTATATACTATATTGGGATGTGTGAGGTATGTAGTCGTATTTATATTGTTGAACAAATTGAAAACAATCCACCTGAAAAAATTAATTAGCATATCCATTGTTTCAGAATGGAAATAAATAAAACTACATATTGCAAATAATTGAATGAACTATAACTTGGTGGACAATACTAATTAATATATATTATAATATAGCCTAATGATTTTAAGAAATAATATAGAAAATAAATATATATACATAAATATATATATATATATATATATATATATGTATATATATATATATATATATATATATGTATATATATTTATATATTTATATATTCAGCACAATCAATTGGATCATGTATTTTATTCATTATTTTAATTAATTCGCAAATATCATTTAATACTTTCATTGTTCATATACAAACCATTTGAATACTAATTAAGCTATGAGCCGCTACTTTCGACTTCGGGATCCCTAGAGTTATAAATAGAACATCTTGAACATCCGGTTTTATGTTATCACAATATATATGTGTGTGTGTGCGTGCGTGTGTGTTTTCATTTATATATGTTCATATTGCAATTTCATTATGTATATCGTCACATTAAATAACTAGTTATATATGATGTCGTGAAGAGCTAGGTCCCGCTATATATTAAGTGATTTGATGAACAACTATAGGGGCACATGGAACGTAGTTTCGCCTCAGCACTTAAGTGAAAAAATCAACTGTAAATTTAGAAACCTGTAAATATTCCGGCATTAGAAAATAATTTGAATTATATTTTGCTGTGTTATATTAGTGTGAATTATATTTGTAGTTTATTGTATATGTTGGCTTGTTTTCTTTTTATATTAATACGAATTTGTATAATAAACTAATAAATAATGTATTATTACAATTAACTCATTTTTGTTTCTAAACTTTTAACTTTACTGTCCTAATTAAGATGTTTCCATCAATGTTTACTACACAAATGGTGCCTTTACTGCAAGCTGCTACTTCATTGTTATCGAGTTCATTACTCAACTGCCTACGAGTATATCTTATATAACATGTATTCAATTAAAATAGTTAACATTTACAATTATTAGTTAAATAATATAATTTGGATTAAATATATTATATATTTGATTACTTATCAATTAGTTAAAATAATTAAATTTAGTATAATTCAAAATAAATTATTAAGTAATATCATTATTTACCTAAATATAATATAGCATTAAAAACGGAATATATATTATCTTATAAATATATTAAAGTATATTTAAGAGATGTTAATTTATACTGATATTCAATGGTAATGAATGCAACTTAAATAATTAGCCAGTAGTTATGCAATAACGTTCTTTAAATAGATTTTCTAATTCGATACAAGATTTGGACACCTGGTAACGTATTCGAATATAATTTAGTGAATCTTTCGTTTTTTTGCACCTCGTATGCTATTTATAGAATCTAGGGTACCAACGATGTTCGAAATTACCGGAATAATGACCATTGTCGCCAGTATACGTGCAGCTTTCGGATCTTCACTCTCGTTAAGTCGAATCTTTTGTTTGCGCTGTAAATCATCTCTCGGTGAACCAACAGAGTGGGGGTGGGGCTAACAGGGGGGGCTAACAGTCGAGGTGTGGGTCAAACAAAGTGGGCGGCCGTTTAGTATGGTATTACGAGCAACGTTTCGATGTGTCGTGTTTTATCTTCTATGAATAGTACGAATGATTCCCTTTGTTCTTTGTCTACACATCTCTCTCTCTCTCTCTCTCTCTTTACACATCCCTCCTTATCTCCCTCCCTATCTCCTTATCTCCCTCCCTCCATCCCTCCCTCCATCCCTCCCTCCATCCCTCCCTC